>OZJO01000313.1:0-27922 GCA_900406225.1 Acrobeloides nanus
ATTTCAAACGCAATTATCTCGGCCTCCCCTCCCGTACTATTTACGACAACTTATTTGTATTGCTCAATTTTTTTTAAATCTGTATAGTTTTATTATGAAATGAAAAGAAACGGGTATCTTGTTTTTACAGAAAGGAAAATAAAAATCGAAATTTTTGGGAACTATGCAAACTTTTCTTCCATGCGATTTTTCTTGGTCAACGTTTCAACAACTGGTGAAATATCACAGATGAACCGGTAAGCATAGCGTTTGCCGGAAGTTTTCTGGAGAATTCTTTTGTCATAGTAGTAGCGGAGTCCACGGGAAAGCTTTTCATAATTCATCTAAAATTCTTGTTGTTGTTATTTTGAAGCTACTACACAAATAGGGAGCCATCCAAGTGAAAAATTTTTTTGAATGATCCCTCTAGGGGTAAAAACAGGCGGGGAATCTGAATTTGAAATTTTAAAGCGAAATTTCGCCTCCATGATTCAGGGAAGGTTTGTGTATTGAAGCGAAAAATCGCATTTTTCCCTAAAAACGGCGGATTGTCGTGAGAATCAGCGAAAAAACGCTCCTCTGATTCAGGGAAGACCTGTGTATTGAAGCAAAAGTCACAAAAATCGCATTTTTGCCTAAAAACGACGGATCGTCGTGAGAATCAGCGAAAAAACGCTCCCCTGATTCAGGAAAGACCTTTGTATTGAAGCGAAAAATCGCATTTTTACCTAAAAATGACCCCTTTTGGGCTAAAATTGTGCGGGGAATCCGAATTTTATATTTATAAAATTTCTCGGATTCAAGAAAAACAGTATATCGACGCGAAAATAACATATTTCGATATAAAAACAACGTTTTTTCTTTCCCCCGCACATTTTTACCCCAATCGCTTTTCGCTTCAATACACAGGCCTTCCCTGAATCAGAGATGTGTATTGAAACGAAAAGTTTTTTCGCTTCGAAAATGTCAAATTCGGATTTCCCGCATGTTTTTACCCCCTAGAGGGGTCATTTTCAGCAAAAATTTTTGAAAATTTTTTCACGTGGGTAGTCCTCCCTATTGTGTAGTAGCTCCGAAGCTGTTTACCTTTGGCTTATTTTTTCTAACGCCCCATTGCCTGGCAACTTCATCCGGATTGATGAGCTTGAATTCATATCCATCACCGGTCCATTCAATACACTTTTTCGGTTGGTCGCAAACAAGCAATTCTAACAAAAACTGCCACAATTGAATTGGCCCTAAAAATATTTAGTCGTTCGGAAAATAATCTGCTTTTGCGGACTCAATCGTATCGTTATAAAAATGACTCATCTGGGGGGGGGGTTCCTATGATGGGGAATCGACTGAAACGTGAAATGGTGTCTGTGTATTGAAACGAAAAACTGAATTTGAATTTCTGAAGAAATTTTTGAAAAATTTCACCGCCAATCGAAAGAGCGCATCGAAAAACGTAGTATCCCAATTTTCGTGAAAAATATTTCCTTCTTTGTCGAGGAAGTTTAGTTCAAAGTTGGCCAAATTTCGGTCAATTTATGCAAATTTCGATCATTTTTATCAAACTTTGAACGAAATTTCCTCAAAAACGAACGAATTTGTTTTACACGAAAATTAGGATACTACCTTTTTTCGATGCGCTCTATTGATTGGCGGTGGAATTTTCAAAAATTTCTTCAGGAATTCAAATTCAGGTTTTCGTTTCAATACACAGACCAAAAATTTGCATACCTGTAAAATTCAAATTTGGACTACAATTTGACGTATCCAACACCGGAGATTCGAGTTCACTGGGATTTGTTGATAAAGCTGGTGAGGTGCTTTGGCTTCGACTAGATTCGGATGTGACTGGCTCTCGGATGGTCATGGAGTTGGTCTCGAACTTCGAGTCCAATTTGGAATGCTCATGAAATTCGGACTTTGGAAGATTTGGGAAAAATGTTGAGCTTTGTGCGTAACGATGATAAAAATTATTGTAGTTTGACGGAGGTTGAGGGTAGTTGTTCAATGGATGCATTGGATTGCCATACGGACCTACATAGAAAACATATAAAGTTGTACAGGCCCTCTTAAAAGACCAGTCAAACCTGCTAAAAATGTTACCTGCTAAAAATCCATTTTGACTCAATTCTTGAGAATTTCTTGACCCATTATGGTATGGAAAATTTTCCGACGTACTGGCTAAAATTTGTCATTAAAGGACCAGTCTAATTTTGGGGAGTTGATACCATGTGATAGAGCACAAAATTTCGAGCATTTTTTGCTTTTACGATACCACTTGAAAATCTAATGGTAAAAAGTTATGAGCGAAACAAAAAAATTTTCAAACGAGTTTGAACATTGAAACGAAAAGCTTGATCAGATTGTTTTTGAAAAGATTTAATAAAAACATTATAAAATTCAAAATCTTGATAGTTTGAGGAAAAATACATAGAATAAAGTTTTTCTAGCTCGCCGAGACGAATAAAATGACACCAAAATTATTGAAGTTTGAGAATGTTTTGGGTTATTGAAACGAAAATATTGATCAGGGGTTTCGTTTCAATAACCCAAAATATTGTTTAAATTCAATCATTTTGGTGTGGTTTGATTCGTCTCGGCGAGTTAGAAAAACTTTATGTATTTTTCCCTCAAACTATCAAGATTTTGAATTTTATAATGTTTTATTAAATCGTTTCAATAAACATTCTGATTGATCCACAAGCTCTTCGTTTCAATGTCTAAACACGTTTGAAAAATTTCGTTCGCAATTTTGTTTCACTCATAACTTGTTATGGTTAAATTTTCAAGTAGTATCGTAAAAGCAAAAAATGCTCCAAATTTTATGCTCTATCACATGCATACATGGGCAAGCAGGGGGGGGGGCACTGGGCTCCAAAATACGAATTGGTCCCAAAGGTTACTGTCGACCAAAAAAAAACGTCGACAGGCGAAAAAGTCGAAATACGAATTCGTATATATGTTTTGGACGTATTCGCCGTCAAAATACGAATTGGTCCATTAATTTTTCCCCCGATACGACGAATTAGGGGGGGGGAGGTACAGTACCCCCTCCCCCTTGCCCATGTATGATCACATGATATCAACTCCCCAAAAGTAGACTGGTCCTTTAAAAATTTATTTTTTTTAAACCTACGAAAAAGCAACCATTCATTTCCCGGAAATCCACCACTATTATACGAACCGGAAATGAGACAAGAAGTCGAATCCATAATCTTATACCCTAAAACAATCCGATCAATAAAACTACACCGGGGAGGAAATGCCGCGAAATGAACAGCAATGGCATCTTCCTACATGAATAATAACAGAAAAGAATAGTGCGCGAATGTATGTTGCCGTCAATTGTATTTATCTAATGAAAACGATTCAATTCGAGGAAATACGAGGACACCGGAACCGCCTATGTATGCTCGTGGCATAATTTGCATATTACCTTACGAGTTCTCGTTTTGGAGGACGTATAGGCACGTGCATGATCTCGACAAGGAGCAAGAATCATAATTAGCGCACGTTCACGGTCATTCAAGGTCAGTGGTGGGCTTCGAGAGGTTTGTAGGTTTCGACGACAATTGAACTATGTTATATATGAGAGAGAAAAAAATTTAATTTTTGTTCCATTCTCGGAGCTACTATACAATAGGTGAGAGGGCCATCCACGTGAAAAAATTTTTTGGAAATGACACTTCTAGGGGGGAAAACATGTAGGGGAATCCGAATTTGACATTTTCGAAGCGAAAAACACTTTCCTGATTCAGGGAAGGCTAGTGTATTGAAGCAAAAATTACATTTTTACGACTTTTCGCTTCAATACACAGGCCTTCCCTGCATTTTTTCGCTTCGAAAATGCCAAATTCGGATTCCCTGCATGTTTTTACCCCTAGTGTCATTTCCAGAAAATTTTCAGGAAAAAAATTTCCCTTTTTCCACCAAAAAATGACCAAAATTTCCCATTTTTTCACCAAAAATGACCAAAATTTCTCACTTTTTGACCAAAAATGACCCAAATTTTCTATTTTTTGATCGAAAATGACCAAAATTTCCCTTTTTTCCATCAAAAAATGACCAAAATTTCCCATTTTGTGACCGAAAATATCCAAATTTTTTAAAACATATGTTTTAAATCATGTCCATATAATACCCATGAGATTACCAAAAATGACAAAAAGAAAATTAGCATTCATCGTTCATCCGAGGTCAGTATGAAACGAATCAAACAGTTTCAAGGTTCTTCCTTCCCTTCAACCTAGACCTGACAAAGCCATTCCACTTTCCGAGACGCACTTTTCTTGCTTCCTATAAAAACTCCCGAAAATAAGCCTATCATTCTCTATAGTAGTGGCAGAATGTTGTAATTAAACCATCAAATCGGATTTCTTTTTCAATTCTTCAAACTCCATCATAGCAAAAACACCTTTTCACAATTCAACCTTCTGCTCGTACTGCCGAAGGAATTGCCGATCGAAAAAACGCAGCATACCTATTATTATGGTTCGAAAAGTGGGACTATAGTGAATGAAGACTCTTCTGCTGAAGAAGACGGATTATGAATAGGCTCAATGTCAAAGTCATAAGATTTTTATAAGAATAATAAATTGAATACAAGGGGAGACAATAAGAAAAGAGGCAAGTGTAGTCGAGTTCTATGCTACAATCCTCTGAATTCAGATTAAAATAGTTTAAAATAATACAGGGTGATTCAAGAAAATAAGAATTTTGAGCACTATTACTTTTTTCACGTTTATTTTCACGCTTACTTTTTTCACATTACTTTCTTCACGTTACTTTTTTCACTCTTACTTTTTCGCGTTACTTTTTTCACTTTTCCGCACGATATAAACTATTACTTTTAAAAAATTGCATGAAAAAACGTGAAAAAAGTAAGAGTGAAAAAAGTAATGTGAAAAAAGTAACGTGAAAAAAGTAAGCGTGAAAAACCAAAAACGTGAAAAAAGTAATAGTGCCGAATTTTGCGATTTTTTCATGTTTTTTCGACTCGAAATTTTTTCAAAAATGACCCTATTAGGGGTGCTTTTATGCGAGGAATCGATTGTGCGCATTCCCGAAACTTGAAAACGCTTCCCTGATTCAGGGAAATGAGTGTTTTGTATTGAAGTGAAAATCGAAAATTTTTCGGTTTTCTGCCTCAAAATCATTCTTCTGAGGGTAATTTTATGCGGGGAATCAATTGCGCGCATTCCCTAAGCTTGAAAATGCTTCTCTGAACCTGATTCAGGAAAATTAGTACATGTTCAATTTTCGCTTCAATCACTAATTTCCCAAATCAGGGTCAGGAGAGAATTTTCAAGCTTCGGGAATGCGCGCAATCAATTTCCCGTATAAAATTACCTTCAAAAGAATGATTTTTAAGCAGAAAACCGAAAAATTTTTTCGATTTTCGTTTCAATACAAAACACTCATTTCCCTGAATCAGGGTCATAGAAGCGTTTCTAAGCTTCGAGAATGCGCGCAATCGATCCTCGCATCAAATTAGCTCCAATAGGGTCGTTTTTGCAAAAAATTTTCGGGTCAAAAAAACATGAAAAAATCGCAAAATTCTCATTTTTATACACCCTGGAATTGTATAAAAAAGAGGGTATGCTATTGAAATTTCCAAGCATTATAATAAGAAAAGTGTAATCTGTTTATATAATTTATTTTTCAAACAAGAAAATTTTGACAATGGATTAGACATGAGACTGATACAAAAATAAGGAAAAGTTTAATGCCCACGTCTACACAATTTGCTATTTAAAGGAACAATCCGATTGCACCTAGGTCATGACCAGAGTTGCACAAATTCCCGGGAATTTGGAAAAGTTGCGAAAATATTCCCGTTGCCTGAATATCAACAAAAAGTTGTTTACTAAACAAAAATTATAAAAAATCAATTTTTCCATCGATTTTTAAACTTTTCATAAAATGAACTTTGTATCAATTTTTTATAACTCGCCAAGACGAATAAAATGGTACTAAAGTGATCAAATTTGAAAATTTGTTTGGGTTATTGAAACGAAAATATGAATCATGGTATTCGTTTCAATAACCCAAAACAATTTTCAAATTAGATAATTTTGGTGTCATTTAATTCGTCGAGTTATAAAAATGCTGTATTTTTTTTCTAAATGTTCAAGGAATTTGAATTATTTTCCTCTCAATATACAGATTTTATTGATTCAGGAAAAAAACTATCAAGTACATGTTTTCGTTGTAATATAAAATCGCCAACTTCACACGCAATTATCTCAAAAACTACAACGATTCAGAACATGCCGTAAAAACAAAAAATGCTCCATTTTTCATGAACTTTCCGAATATCAACAAAAATGGCAACTTTTTCCAATCAGAATGGTCCTTTAAACGATCAGTTCATCCGGAAAATAGTTGCCATTTTTGTTGATATTCAGAAAGTTTATGAAAAATGGACCGTTTTTTGTTTTTACGACAATCTCTGAAACGTTACCGTTGCCGAGATAATCGCGTTTGAAGTTGGGTATTTTTGAAATCTGTGTATTACAACGAAAACATGAAAATTCTTCTCTGAATCAATAAAAGTTGTGTATTGACGCGAAAATTCAAAATTTTTTGGCAGCTTTCGTAAGTCGATGAAAAACGAACAATTTTTTAAAATTTTCATGAACTTTCCGAATATATACAAAATTGGCGACTTTTCTCCGACCGAAATTGAGTCAATTTTCAAGATAAGCGCAAAACTATAGAAGTACCCTTTTTCCAACTTTCCTGTTGAAATGGACTACAATCTTAAAACAAATACTCTAAAAGTAAAAATGCAACGGTTTCTCAAACGTAAAATTTTTCAGCCAAATAGAATACGGTGGCTCAACTCCGACCCTGTTAGGCCACCTTCAATTTTCAGCTGTTTAGAGGTGCCTATTTCGAGCTCGAATAAACATCTACTCATGCATGTTCGTCTTACAAATGCCGGCAAGTCTCAAACACCATGTTGTTCACTAATGGACTGAGAAAATCAGAATAATCTTGTTGTTGTGTATGAAAAGTACTCCCACTTCCGGCTGCCACTTTTGCAAGTATGAATGAATGAGATATGAACGAGCAAATTACACTAAAATACAAAAGGCTTTTAATTAGAGTCGTATGGGATCAAAAATTGAATTTAGGTCAAAAAATCTAATTTTGGGATTTCCTACCCCAATCCCGACCGGGATTCGGGATTTTTTTCCAAATCTAAGACTAGATTTTGGAAGATTTTCAGCTGAAAATTTTAACATCATTCCCATATTTAAATTCCCTAGTATCTCGCTTATCGTTGTAATATCAACCTTTTGTTTCTGTCCAATTCAAATTGGTTTGTACATTAACACGAATTGCCTGAATTGTAATAACTACAGAAATAAAGTGATAGGTCGACTAATTGCCGATGCGATTTTAGGCCCTATAACTTTTATACCTTTTTGTAATATTTTTAAGCCTAAGGCTTAGCCTATGCCTAAGGCCTAAGCCTAAGCTTAAGCCTAAGTCTAAGGAATAAGCCTTAAGACCTAAGGCTAGCCTTAAGACCTAAGGCCTAAGCCTAGGCTTAAGCCTAAGGTTTAAGCCTAAGGCCTAAACCTAAAGCTTAAGCCTAAAGCTTAAGCCTAAGGCTTAAGGCCTAAGGCTTAAGGCCTAAGCCTAGGCTTAAGCCTAGGCCTAAGCCTAAAAAAAGTATAAAATGTTACATGAAAAAAGATTTTCGTAAAATATTTCACTATAACGTTAACGGTTAAAATAACGACTAATGATAACGAAAATTTTCGAAAACCATTTAAAAAACGAATACGAAAATTTCTGAAGCTCGTATAAAATACGAAAATTTGGGACACACGAATACGATACGGAAAATTTTGATATATGTTACATCCCTAGTCCCGACTGAAAAATTCTAGCCCGTTCCTGACTTTTCCCGAAAATCCCCGGTCCCGTACGACTCTATTTTAATGTAATTTTGTAAACATTTTTTCATTTTATTTTTACAGTTTTCTAACCCCCGAATGAGCCCATTGATTTCAAAATTGGTGAATCAATTCGAATTGCTTTTTATTTCACGTTTTCCGGTGCGATGAACGCTTAAGCAGCTTTTCTTTTGTTCAGAACAAATCATTTTTTGAAAGCATCTCCATCCTTTAAGCGGTTTAGATCATGTGACCCAAAGATTCAGTGCAAAGAAAAGAATGAAAGAAGCGAAGATGAAAAATGTACAGGGTGGACTTTAAAAAACCGAAAATTTGCCGTTTTTTTGCGAAAATTTTTTTTCAAAAAATGATCTATTAGAAAAAATGTTATGCGAGAAGTCAATTGCGCGCATTGGAAATTTCTGAAAATGCTAACTTAGCCATGAAATCGTCATTTTTTCGATTTTTTCTTCAGATTTTTTCGCCAAAAAACGGCAAAATTCCTGTCTTTTAAAGTCCACCCTGTATATTGTGAAAAGAGCAAAGCATATTCCTACACATTCTCCTAGTGAATTCCGTAGACGGCACATCCAACGCAGCTGTATTTACATGCATCTATCTGCCTATTGTTCTAAAACAAAAAAAACACGAAAAACCACTTTTTTGAAAAAAGAAAAGAAAACTGTTGTTGCATAAATTACATGTTCCATCGAACTGAATGGAAAAATGGCTGCAGGTGTACCGAAAAGAATAGGTTACATCTAATTGAGTATGCCAAATTTTGTAAACAAGTAAAATTGTTTTAGCACATCTTACTAACAAATTATTGGGTTAAAGGGGGTCCAAAATAGGGTCGAGTAGAAAAATTTTTTAAGAATGACCTTTCTATGAGTATTTTTGGCTGAAAAATCCAAAAAACACACTCAAAAAATCCAAAAAAATTTTCTTGATCGTGTTTTGGGCATTTTTTGACCTCAAAAACCCATGTTTTTTTACCAGTGAAGGTTTCGGTTCCGGCACTATGTTTAGGTTCCAATTCCGGTTCCAATACTACAAAAGAGTTTCGGTTCTGGTTTAGGTTCCGGCACCGGAACCTAAACCTTAACTGAATTTAGGTTCCGGTTCCAGAACCGGAACTGGAACCGAAACTTGAACCAAGGGCTCGTTGCTTACTTCCGTAAGTTGGAACCAGAGGTCGGAACCGGAAGTTAATACTTAACGAATCCATTTATAAACACAAAATCTTTCTTTTTCGCTTTAATTTTTGGTTTAAATTCTGGGTTCAGTTCCGGTTCTGGAACCGGAACCGTATCGCAATTTTTAAAAGATAGTTTAGGTTCCAGTTCTAGAACTGAAACCTAAATTTTGGAACCGGTACCGGGTGCGAAACCTTCACTGTTTTTGACTGTGTAGTTTATAATTCTAAAAAGCTAAAATGGTTGAAAATAAGCTAAAATTTGGACCCCCTTTATGTTGTTTTTAAAGTATTGCATCTTACTTTTTTGTCCCTCTAGGGGCTCCAGAAATCCGTTTTCGACAAAAAATTTTTTGTCAGTATTAGACAAGAATGTATGCTGAATATGATCCAAGTAAGGGATCCGAGCGTAGTGATGATTTGAAATCTGTTACATGTTTCAAAACATGTTTTTTGAAATTTTTACGAAGTACACCCCCTTTAAAGATTACAACACTTTTCAATTAACGAAACATCTTCAAAAAAGCAAAGACGAAGAGCATAAGGAACAGAGCTATAGTTCCATACATGGGCAAGGGGGGACTGTCCCCCCCCCCTACTTCTTATTGGCCGAAAAATTGTAATACCACTTCTTATTTTGCGGTGGGAGGGGGGGGTCAGGCTATTGATCAGGCACGTAGCGAGTGGCAATCCCCCTCCCCACGATATCGAAAAAGATGAAAATTTTTCCTAATAGTCCCCCTTATGTTTTTAGCCAAAAATTTTGAATAATTTATAGTAAAAAATTGGCCAAAATCGAAAAAAATTTCCATTTTTACATCAAAAATGCCTATTTTTTAAAGAAAAAAGTTGATTATGATCACGGTGGGGAGGGGGTAAGCCCGTGATCATGTTTGATCACGGAGGAGGTTGGGGGTCTAAAAATGTTACAAATTTGATCACGTGATATGTGAATGACTCCTTATTTTACCGACTTTTTGAATTCTATCTATTTGTAGTGTTGAAAATTCACAGATTTCCAGTGAGTTTGATATAAAAATAATAGTTCCAACGTGTTCCTCGTCAATTCTTTACCCCTATATATTTTTTTCCCCTATAGTGTATTTTCAAAAAAATTTTGACGCTTTTACTTCGGCATTTTTATTAAGTGCGCTCCCCAGACGTAGTAGCTCCAAAGTTTGCAAGGTATATTAGCACTAGATTCCAGAAGTTGTCGCTGATGTTATTCATATCATGAGCTCGTAAAAAATTTACTTCCCTCACACTTCCAATTGTTGTTTTTATAACCTTTTCTTGTATTTTATGCCTAGTAAATCGGACATAGATCGAGAGAAGACCCAAAAGTACCATTCTTATCAAAGTCGTAAAATATGAGAGATGAGCTCTGAGGTGATAGTCTCCTTCTCAATCTTGGAGAATTTCGAAATAAGAAGAATTCCGATTTTTGAAATCAATCGTTGAAATATTGATCATTGGCGGCAGTCAAACAACGGACCATTATTTACAACATGCTTACTGAGTTTTTTAGAGTCTGGATCATTGATAATAGATAGTGATTCTTGAATACAAATTGTCATGCTTTTTGTGAAGAAGATTCGTAGGGCTGTAAAACGGTGCATCGACCAAACCGTTTGACGTCAATTGATCGTCATCATGTGTTAAAATCAGTCCAAATCTGTTGGATTAAAAAATGTGACGTAAAAAATGTATGCGTAATTTTTCATTGAAACCAATGAATTTTTACAAAAGGGGAGCTACTACCATAGATGAATAGGGGGGGAGGTTGTAAACCTCCTCGCACGGAGGGAACTAAAGGAAATTTTTGCTTTTCGGCGCCCCCCCCTCTATTTTTCGGGGCCCTCGCGGCGCAGGGGAGCCGTAATTACGACCCCCTATTCAAGTATGGCTACTACACAACATGGGATACCCAAGAAAAAAATTTGAATTTTCGAAAAATTTGTAAAAAATTGAAAATTTTAACAAAAATTGAAACGTGAACAAATTTTCGAAAATTTTTTCTGGAAATGACCCTTCTAAGGGTAAAAACATGCGGGGAATCCGAATTTGACATTTTCAAAGCAGAAAAAAACATTTCCTGATTCAGGGAAGGTCTGTGTATTGAAAGGAAAAGTCGCAAAAATCGCATTTTTGCGACTTTTCGTTTCAATACACAGACCTTCCCTGAATCAGGGAATGTTTTTTTGCTTTGAAAATATCAAATTCGGATTCCCCACATGTTTTTACCCCTAGAAGGGTCATTACCAAATTTTTTCACGTGCTCCCCCCCCTATTGTGTAGTAGCTCCTAAAAAGTGTAAGCAGGACTTTGATAGTTCAATGGCAAGGCTTTTTATAGCTAATTTTATGCGGGAAATCGATTGCACGCATTCTCGAAGCATGAAAACGCTTTCTTGACCCCGATTCAGGGAATGGAGTTGGTGTACGGGCGAAAAAAAAAAATTTTTCGATTTTCGCGTCAATAGACCAACTCCATTCCCTGAATCAGGATCAAGATAATTTTTTATGCTTAGTAAATGTGCGATTTCTCGCATAAAATTAGTCCCAGATGGATGCTTTCCGTGCGAAAATAGAAATTTTTGAGATTTTCGCGGGCCCGGGTTCCAAAGTAGCTACAGGTCTGCCCCTCTCCACCCCTGTTTGTCCTACTGTGACATGTGTTTAACAAATTGATGGCCCAATAATCGTTTGTCCTCCCCACCCCTTCATTTAAATCCTTTTTTAAATATGAACAAAATATCAAAATTTATACAAATAAAATGCATTATTTGGTACTACTAAGAATTAGCGAGCTCACTTCACGTGATTTTTTTTCAAAAAATTTTTTAGCTTTTTTTGGAAATGACCTCTCTAGGGTTAACTTGATGCGGGAAATCGATTGCGCGCATTGACATGACAAAACATGAAAATGAGTTTTTTGCGGAAAATGAGACGTATCTACTTCATAAGCATGTGATTCTTGTTAAAAATGTGGCCCTAAAGAGTCACATGCTTATGAAGTAGATACGGCTCATTTTCCGAAAAACAAAACGTCTTCATATTTTGTCAATGCGCGCAATCGATTTCCCGCATCAAGTTAACCCCAGAGAGGTCATTTCCAAAGAAAAAAGGCTAAAAAATTTTTTTGAAAAAAATCACGCTAACACGGGAATACTCCTTCAAATTTCTGGTATATTCTGTTATTTTAAGCTATTCTGGAAAACATTCAAAAAAAATTTCAGTGTTAAGTGGGCTCTCGCTAATCCTTAATAGTACCCATTATTTTACAAAAACGAAAAAAAACTTAAAACTTTTTTTTAAAAGATGAGTATTGAGGAAATTTTTTGTGTTTTAGTGGAATGATGATCACAATGCTACAAAAAATTTTAAGGCTATTCTAGATGCCAGAAGACTGCGGCTAAACTCTAAAGACTAGAACATGAGCATAAGAATTACCACAACTATATAAAAAAAGACTACAATTTATTCCCGCATAATTATAGCCGAAAAATTCGAGGTAAAAATGCAAAATTTAAAAAAAATTTAAGAGCTAAACATTAGGGGGAGCCACCCATGTGAAAAAATTTTCAAAGCTTAGGCTTGGGCTTAGGCTTAAGCTTAAGATTAGGCTTAAGCTTAAGCCTAAGCTTAAACTTTAGAGGATATTTTTCCATAAAATTACTCAAAAAAGTATCAGTTTTTGGAATCCTGTTGATTGCGTCTCCCCAAGGGGAAGAGCTCTAAAAATTTTTTCTGAAAATGACCCTTCTAACGGTAAAAACATGCGGGGAATCCGAATTTGACATTTTCGAAGTGAGAAAACGCTTCACTGATCCAGGGAAGGCCTGTGTATTGAAGCGAAATCGCATTTTTACGACGTTTCCCTTCAATACACAGACTTTCCCTGAATCAGGGAAGCGTTTTTTCGCTTCGAAAATGTCAAATTCGATTCCCCACATGTTTTTACCCCCTAGAGGGGTCATTTCCAGAAAAAATTTTGGAAAATTTTTTCACAAAGGTGGTCCACCATATTGTGTAGTAGCTTCAAAATTTAAATTTGAGACGTAAAATGCCCAAATCGACTATTCAATTTTCCGACTNTTTTTACGAAAACATTAGCATATTTAGTTGATTCTCTTTATATATTTTATTAGGTTGAACCGAAAGTTCCTGCACTAATTTTCAAAACGATTACTTGAAAATTAGTGCAGGAACTTTCGGTTCAACCTAATATATATTTTTATAGCTGTTGTAGTGATATTTTAGGAGGAATTTTAGCTAAAATTTTTTTTACTATATAAATTTGGGTGGGTGGATAGGTTGAGACACACAAAAAATCTTACGTTGGTGGAAATTTGATGTCAAGTTCTTGAAGAGGGTACAATGCAGGTTCCCAATCGTCTTCTCTGTACATGTTCCAATCCGTAACAAATTTGTCGTGGTCAACATAATCGAACCGTTTTTTCTCTATCCTCAAGATGCAGCTAAAAATCAAAAATTTTGTATGTCAATAACTTCTTCTTTATAGCTCGACGAAGACGAACAAAACGATACTAAATTTATCCAATTTGATAATTGTTTTGGGTTATTGAAACGAAAACTCTGATTCAGGGTTTTCATTTCAATAACCCAAAACAACTTTCAAAATGGATAAATTTGGTGTCATTTTGTTCGTCTCATCGAGCCTTGAAGAATACCGTCTTTTTATTTTTTAAATATACCCAATAATTAAGTGTATTTAAAAAATGTAAAATCAGGGTTTTCGTGTTAATGTTCAAGAAAATTCAAACCCGTTTACGGACGATTTTCAAAAAATCTCAAAAATTCAGACTATTATTTTCACTTTTTTATTAAAGCTTCTTATTATTGGTTCAAGGAATTTTATCAGTAGCTCAAGATCTTCGAAAAAATCATTAATACATAAAACGGTAAAACCATAAATTTTTATGTACGTCTTTTCAATCTTTAGTACTTTTGGGTGCGATTGGGGTTTGGGATTTTAATCGGTCAATTGATATCTATCAACCATTCAAACTAAAAATCATAAATATAAAAAGTCCACTCGTGACTATCCTTCCCCGCACATCCCTCCCCTCTATCTCTCTTCTTCCATCTTCCACCTTTCGAGTAACCTCATGGAATCGATTGCGCACATTCCCGAACAATATCGCTACAATACGCTATCCTGAATCGGGGCCAGGGTAGCATTTTCCGGCTTCGGGAATGTGCGCAATCGATTCCCCGCATAAAGTTATCCCCTAGAGAGGCCATTTCCAAAGAAAAGAGTAAAAATTTTTTTGAAAAAAATTGACGTTCAATGCGACACCTAAACCCCTAAAAAAACAGGCATCAGTTGAAGATCTCGGTAGCACAATGGTAGTGCACTTGGACGGTAGCCAGGAGCCTGGTCCGGGTTCGAGTCCCGGTTGGGTCCGAAAACTTTAGCCCAATTTCAAATTCCCTGCGATACCTAATGTTTCACAAGTACCGATTTCTGATCTCTTTCTTTCTCTTTTATTCTCTCTTTCTTGCTCTATTTCTTTCTTTCTATCATTCTAGTACGATATTTTCAAAACAAAAATTCATAAAAATTTTTTTCTTCAACCCAAAAAATCCAAAACCTTGACTAAGCACGTCTACACACCACCAGAAACAACTTTTCTATTGACCATAACCCCCAAAACTTCACCAAAATTCTGCGTGACACCGTCACGTACAACATTACCAAAATAATATAAGAAGTTATTGTAGAAAATGCAGCTTATGCAAATTTTTGTTGTAGAAAATTCTCTATGCTTACCTTGATGGAGATCGATCTCTAGCTGTTTCATCATCATTCACTCGAAATTCAATCGCGGATAAATGCCTTCGTAGAGAAACACCAGTGTCTGGATTTTCTACCAATAAACCATTTACACCAATTGAATGGGAAGAGGTATCACTAACAGATTCGTCCAAATCTCCTTCAACACTATTGATTTCTAATTCTTCGTTCGGGTCAGCGTTTTCGGTGATTTTCTAAAAGGACCAGTCCACTCGGAAAAAAGTTGCCTTTTTTGTCGATATTCGGAAAGTTCATAAAAAATGGAGCATTTTTAGTTTTTACTACACCCTCTGAATCGTTGTAGTTTTTGAGATAATTGAGTCTGAAGTTTTGTCTGTGTATTACAACGAAAACATTTGTTTCAAATTTCTGATTCAATTTGTTTATTGACAAAATAATTTGAATTTCTTGAGCATCTAGGAAAAAGTAAATATAGCATTTTTCTCAGCTCAATGAGACGAATCAAATAGCACCAAAATCATTCAGTTTGAAAATCATTTTGGGTTATTGAAACGAAAATATTGGAAATTTCTAACAAATTTTCGTTTCAATAATCCAAAATGATTTTCAAACTGAATGATTTTGGTGTTATTTGATTCGTCTCATTGAGCTGAGAAAAATGCTATATTTATTTTTTTCCTAGATGCTCAAGAAATTCAAATTATTTTCTTGTCAATAAACAAATTTTGATTGAATTAGGAATTTGAAACAAATGTTTTCGTTGTAATACACAGACGAAACTTCAGACTCAATTATCTCAACAACTACAACGATTCAAAGGGTGCCGTAAAAACTAAAAATGCTCCATTTTTTATGAACTTTCTGAATATCGACAAAAATGGCAACTTTTTTCCGAGTTGACTGGTCGTTTAAAGTAATTAATTTTTTAGGAATTTTTTTCATTTTGTGAATATATGCTTTTCAATATGTTATTGATGAGGGGTGCGCAGCCCACAACAGGAGTTACTCCCAAATTACTAGGGCTTTTGCGCATTCCTAATGCCCCGAAGCCAAGGGAATTCCATATGCTCAAGGCTTCGGAAACTGAATTTAGACACCCCGGGCTTAACGTTGCTCAACTTGCAAGATCGGACAGTCCGGCGGTGTACCGAGAGAACTATGCTTCTTGTTGAAAAAAATTGACAAATACCTTCAAGAGCGAGTCCGCATTTAATCGAAAATTGAAGTCTCCAAACACAAATAAACATCCAACACCGTGTTGAGCAGCAAAATTTTCATATTGAGTCAGAGTAAAATTCATAGCCTTCCTTCTGTTTTCGCTGTACAATGCTGGGTTCTAGAAATAATAATAAAAGATTGAAATATAGAGTTTTTTCTACCTCTCTTATAGCTAAATTTGATTCATCGTGGAATAGGTGGATGTTGATGAGATCAATGACCCTAAAATTTACTGGTACAATAAAAGACCACTCCACTCGGGAAAAAACACTATGAAAAAGTTATGTATTCGAAAAGTTCATGAAAAATGGAGCGTTTTTTGTTTTTACGGCATGTTCTGAATCGCTATCGTTGCCGAGATAATCGCGTTTGAAGTTGGCGATTTTTGAAAAATCTGTGTATTACAACGAAAACATGAACGCAGTGAAAATTCGTCATTGAATCAATAAGTTGTGTATTGGCACGAAAATTTTGAAAATTTTTTCTTTTTCCATGTGCCGTTAAAACAAAAAATGCTTCATTTTTCAAATTCTGTTGGATGATGGAAACGAAAACATGACTACCTACATTGCAAAATGTTTTTTTTAAGTTAACAATGAGCTTACTTGCCCTCAAAACTCCAACGGGTGTGTAAAAACCCCTTCCTTCCCCATCTAAACTCTAGCCAAAAACTCCTCGGGAACTTCTCTTTCACCACAAATTCACACTTGCTAAGATGGTTTTCGACAATAAGAGGTTTTTTGGAAATGTCACAGAATCTTCTCTGCTTAAAATTGTATTGCTTGACGTCATTCACCGCCGAATTATGTACAAATATCACCGCCGAGAGCGCCTAAAATTTCAAATATTTTCACTGGATTATAAGGAGAACATTTGGTACTACTTCGGATTAGCTGCCCTAACAAGGGACATGCATGAAGTGACGCATGAATTTTTCGAAAAGTCCTGTTTATTCTGAAAGAGCATACCATATAATCCTTTAGAAATAACAAAATCACCTGCTATAAAACTCTAATCCTGAGAAAAAAATTTTAAAAGGCAAAAAAATTTAGCCGGTAAGGGGAATCGAACCCTGAACCTGTCAGATAATTGGCCTGCAACAAAAATTTAAAAGATTTTTTCCGGTTCCAGTACCCTGTCACTTGGGGCCAGCTAATCCGAATTAGTACGGAAAATTTTTAATTTTTTCGGTTTTTCAGGTACCTACGGTATACGTTTCGATATTGGCAAACTCCAAGTCCAAAAACGCCCTACAACAGTCGTATTCGGGTAGCAATTCGCACAAATGTTGGACTAGACCAGGGACTTCGTGACTAGACTTCTGATAATTTTTGCCTCCGGACTCTTGAAAGTGGATAGCGACGAATTTTGCATGTTCTTTGAATATAGTCTAAATTTTGGGGGGAAATGCAAAATTTGGGTAGAAAATTTCTTACATTTATAATCTGCTTGATCCAAGACTTCCGTATAAGTGGCTAAAAAAACATTAGTATGAGATTGTAAAAAAATATTTTTTATAGCGAAGATTCAATTTTGTTAGATGTGAAATTTAAATTTGGAAATTTATTTTTTTAAATATCCACACCCTAGGGGGTGCCAGATTTTGAAATTCTCCAACTAATTCAAACGAGGTTGAGACGCCGTCTCGACTTGAGTCACGAATTCGAGACGTTTAGCGCCTCGACCAGCTGGTCGAGACACTAAACGTCTCGAACTTGAGTTCGAGGCGCGAAACGTCTCGAGCAGCAATTCGAGACGTTTAGCGTCTCTCAAACACCTGTTCGAGACTATTAGCGCGCAGCCTCAACTTGTTTTTCAATAAATCGCTAAAAAAATTTTTAACGCAAATTGAAAATTTTGAAAAAAAAACTATCTTTATCACGTGATTCACAACTGAGTCCAATTAGGGCCGGGTAGAAAATTAAAAAAAATTTTTTAACAAGTGACCTCCTAGGGGTAATCTTATGCGGAGAATCAATTGCGCGCATTCTCGAACCTTGAAAACGTTTCCTTGACCCTGCTTCAGGGAAATAGATGTGTATATTGAAGCGAAAACCGAAAAATTTTGACATTTCTCCCTCAAAATCATATTTCTGGGGGTAATTTCATGCGAGAAATCGATTGCGCGCATTCCCGAAGTTTGAAAACGCTTCCCTGACCCTGATTCAGGGAAATTAGTACATGTTGGATTTTTGTTTCAATACACACCCTTATTTCCTTGAATGTGTTTTTAAGCTTCAGGAATGTGCGCAATAGATTCCCCGCATGAAATTACCCTTAGGAGGCCACTTGTTAAAAAAAATTTTAAATTTTCCACCCGGCCCTAATTTGGACTTCCCCCTTAAAAAACTTTGAAAATTTTCCAATAAAAACCATCAAAACTAACTTCTTCGAAAATCGAGCCAACATTCGCCGTAATAAGAAGACAGTCTTTCATGCTAAAATGATAGAACATATGTGCAGAAAAGAAAATAAAAAATAAATAGAAAAATAATAAGAAACGTGATTATTGTTCCCCAGTTAACGACCTTCACAAAATGACAATTGGGGGAGAATGAAAAATAAGAACTGAGAGAGCCACACGCAAGAGCCAAAGATGACACGCAGTTCAATTGATAACTTTTTATGGCCTGTACAGGGCCGATTTTTGATATGCATTCAGGACAAGAAAAATATATTTATCATTCTTTTTTAACCTACTGATTCGAATTTTCTATGGGAGTCAAAAATTTCGGTTGAAAAAATGTTTGAAAATTATATGGAAAAAAAGATTAGTTATGAAGAGCAGCGCGGTTCAGTGTGAAACTAAATACATACACACATACTGAATAGCAACACGAGAGTCGAGAGCAGGTCTGTATGTCAGATGGTGGATTATAAATTTTATGTGTTTAGCCCCACGAGAGCCAGACATCGCCCGCAAGAGACGGGATGAGGCAGCAGTTTTCCAGCACAATCATGCCGCAGTTTCGGCGGCTGCTGGAAAAAAGAGCACTACTTCCAGTTTCTCAACTAGCGTGTGCAAGACATGGAGACAGCCTAATGGAAAATTTGAATAGGACCCTTAATCAGAAAGAAGAAAAAGAAGAAGACATGTTTTCTCATTAGATTAAAGAGTCGGAAGCCAGATGGTTTTTTATATTCGAGTGACGTTTAAGTTAAAAGCTTTTCGACAGAAAGCAAATTTTTCTATTTCATTGTTAACAAGTAAAAAATTTTCCATTCAAGCTTCAAAAATAAATTTTTCAGCACACAAAATTGTTGTCAGCTTTTTGAATGTATACTTGAGCAGGAAATTTGAAATGGGGCAAAAGTTTTCGGACCCGACCGGGACTCGAACCCGGACCAGGCTCATGGTTAATGTCCAAGTGCACTACCATTGTGCTACAGAGACCTCCAACCGATGACCACAGGTGTTAATCACAGTGTGAGTAGAAATACACCGACAAGTATTCACCAGAAATTAACAGGATCAGTTGGAGATCTCGGTAGCACGATGGTAGTGCACTTGGGCGGTAGCCAGGAGCCTGGTTCGAAAACTTTTGCCCAATTTCAAATTTCCTAAATAAGAAAATCGGGTACTATGCAGTTTGCTCCCCACGTTTTCAATTAAAACACTTTTATTTCACATTTTTATACAACAAAAAACAATAATTAATGCATTTCAGAGTGGGGAAATATCACAATCACACTCGCGATGACACTGGAGGCCAATAATCCTTGATTCCTTGTAATGGCTTCAAACGGGTTTTCTTTGCCAATATGCTGTCTCCACATGAATTCGGCCAAGTACGACTTCAAATGGTGACGAGCCGTTCCGCGATGCTTCTTGTTGCGTCACTTCGCTGATCCCCACATGCACTCGACGGTCTGCGTGTGGATGTTTGGGTCGTCTGGGTTCAAAAAGTTGTACTTTGCGGCAGCATGCTTTTCCACAGTGGCATTGTTCGCCAAAATATAGCTTCATTTCGTGTAGATTTCGGCATTCTCTGCTTGCTTGCACGATTCCTTTGTCTTGTAAGAAAGCCACAGCATCTTCTAAGGTCGTAGGCAAAGTAAAAATATTCATGCTAAAAAATCAGATAGAAATTTATTTTCCCCACCGTAAAAATGCATAAACAATAATATTCAAAGCATAAAAATGCGAAATAAAAGTGTTTTAATTGAAAACGGGTGTGGGGAGCAAACTGCATAGTATCGAAAATTGAAAAATTCGTCAAAAATTTCGTAGAGTGAGCCAAAAAAGTCGGTTCTCAAAATTTTACTTTTGCGTTTTTTGGTGAAAATTTTTCAAAAATCACCGGATATTTTCATGCGAGAAATCAATCGCACGCTTTCTCGCATGAAAATACCCTTTTCTAGGTTATTATAATACATAAATCATCGAATAAAATATACATTAAGAATATACAATATAACGATAAAATCTATGAATATCCCAAAGAGACCGATGATGACGGAGAATCTTCTTTTGATATTTGCCGGAGGTCCATCGAGGCGATTCTGGTCCGAGACGAAGCATTCCTTAGGCTGCGCCCATGCCGTGCAGCTTCCACGTCAGAATCTAGTCCAGCATTAATTACTACGTCACTTTTCAAAAATGTCTATGATACATTGTTTTTAAAATACAAACCATTGAACACGACTTTATATAACCAGTTTTTGCATCTGATCTTTATGATCATGAAGAATTTTCTATCGCTCAAACCATTTTCTATAAAAAGAAACAGCAAGGTCTGACGTAATTCCATTGTATGTTTTGAACAAGGAAGCACAAATTCACAATATCATCAAAAACCTAAGTGGTTTTGATGTAACATGACTCAGAAGAATTTGAAAAGATGTACAAAATAAAACATACTCAATTTCACGAAAATTCTTTAACTGTAAGAATAAATACAAGGCATAAAATCATCAACAAATTTATAATAACAACATAAAAACGGCACTTATTCGGAATGCCCCCTCCCCTGTGGGCCTATGGGGGCATTCTGAATAAGATGACATTGACACCTTATTCGGAATGCCCCCCACTAGTGATGGGTTGAAATCGTGACTAGCATCGTTTCTCAAATTTTTTTTCTTTAGGTTTTTATGAAAAATGTCAAAACAAAAATAGCACAGAAATTGCGTTCTACAACTTTGGCCATTTTTTAAGAAAAACATAGAAAATTTACAAGACAAATTTCGTCGCGATTTCATGCCAAATTTCGTCACAAAATCGCGACGAAATCCCCCCGTGGAGATAAAAAAAGAAGATAACACAAAATGAGCTAAATTATCAAAATTCATGCCGAAATTTTTATCAAAAATTCCAATTTTATGGTATGAATTTTGTGATTTTCGCACATTTTTGTGTCCTNGGAGATAAAAAAAGAAGATAACACAAAATGAGCTAAATTATCAAAATTCATGCCGAAATTTTTATCAAAAATTCCAATTTTATGGTATGAATTTTGTGATTTTCGCACATTTTTGTGTCCTTTCTTTTCTGATCTCCACCGAGGGGGACATTCCAAATAAGGTGCCAACGTCATCTTATTCGAAATGACCCCTCCTCGTGGGCTCACGGGGGGGGGCATTTCGAATAAGTGCCAAATCATATATCAACAAACAATCATAATCAACAAATTTATTATATATAACAACATAAAAACTTTATTATTTAGTCAAGATTATACGAATAACCAATTGTACAGGCAATATAAAATCCTAGGATAAAGAATAATAAAATAACATGTCGGTATTAAATCAAGTATTCTCTGCTTAGCGCTTTCTTCTGTAATGGTGTCATTGCTAGATCGGCATTCTAAAAAGAAGTGAATTGTATATATAAAGAATAAGACAATAAAAAACAGGGTACTATTAACCTGGGGTACCATTCATATACTCAACATACAAAATCATAAGAAAACTAACTATGCTTTATGTGATTTTAGGAAAAATCACTATATATACTTAAGTGGAGACATATTTACAGTCTGCGTTCAAGCATGTTAACAAAGTTGTCAAAAAAGTAGCTTTGCCTGATTTTCAATAAAATCGTATTTATTGAAACTATTGTGGTCATGAAGCATAAAATTTTATTGGTCGAGAAACAAAAAAATCAATAAAATTTTATGCTTAATAACCAATCGTTTCAATAAACACAATTTTATTGAAAATCAAGCAAAGTTACATTTTTTGACATGCTCCATCAACGTGTTAAATATGCAATTCCGTGAATATATCTGATGCGCATAATTCGTTTTTCGAATCATCCTAGAGACATCAACTTACCATAGAATTAATGGTGACATTGCTTGAAGCTATGGAAACCATATCAAAATCATGTTTCTAAAATTATTGATAATTTCAATCTTTAAAGAGGAAGGACCGATTGAAGCGAGTTATCGCAACAAATTTTTTTCGACAAACGTAAAAAATTTTCAAATGAAAAAAATACTGTTTTCGAAAAAACATCAAAAAAATTTTTTTGGGTGTTTTTTGGCCTTTTTTACAGCAAGTTTCAATCAATAAAAATTTGCTAAAAACACCAACAAAAAAATTAAAACATGATTTTTTTTCATCGTTTCGAACATTTTTTACGTTTGTCGAAAAATTTTTGCGATAACTCGCCTCAATCGGCCCTCCCCCTTAAAAAGATATAAGATCTACCGAAGAATCAATAGATGACAAGTCATCGGTACAAATACTGCTTCCACATGCTTCATCTGTTTCAGTTTCACTTTCGGTATTCTTGGACTTGGGACTAAATGGTAGACGAGCAGACTTGCTAAGTTTGGACATCAAATTGAGGCTGAGAAATGGCTAAAAAAGTGTGCATAACTGAAAAACTAATTTACTCTTTATTGTTTGTCACACACGAGGACAAAATCTGAAGGCTCTAGGATGATTCGAAACAGGTTATTCGCAACAGATATAACACGAAATTCGCATATTTGACGTTTTGAAAATTGGTTTCTAATAATCCGTTTCGAATCCTCCTAGACCAATGTGAAGCCTAAGATAGTGGCGTAGCCAGGCATATCAAACCATAGGCAACGCTAGGGGAAAGTAAGAGGAGACCATAGCCCCACCCGAATCCAAAAACATGTTATTTTTCTCTTAGTCCCCTTGTTTTTGTCAAAAAATTTTTCAAAAATCCTAATGGTCTCCCGTGATTTTTCATACAAGTTGGTGAGAAATCGCGAATTTTCACACAACAAGCCTTTTTTTATCCGTGATCAATTGATTGAATTTCTTGCTCAATGTACACCAGTGATGTAACCAGACCCATATATGAATGAAGGAGAACCTCAAAAAATCATAAAGAGACCCTTATGTAATTTCTGGTGATCTTCGGCTGGCAAAAACATAAGTGGAGCCATTAGGAAATTTTTCTAGATTTGGGAGGGGAACCACCCTTGGTTTACCCTAGATACATTTCGATGTAAGTGAAGTAAACGAACTTTTCTTATCTTGTTCTCGTCGATTCCAAGCTTTTCACGCTGCATTTTCTGGTAGCTCTTCATAAGCCTCTTCTTTGTGGATTCGTCTTTCATCGAATTAATCTCGGCCATTAGTTTAGCTAGCTCATATTGAGTGGTAGATTTCGACGGAGAACAATAGACTGTTGGCGTAGCTATAACCGGTTCACTTTCTTCACTCTAAATCGAGAAGTTGGACCACCATACAAGTATAAAAGTAGTAAATTCCCTCCCAAAAATAGAGCAAGATGTATAAAGATGATATGAACTTTTTAGTTTATAAACTGGAGACCGAGCGCCTTAGGCGCTCGGCCTCGCTCACGAGCGTCCCAAGCGGCGTTCCTATCGGTTTATTCGCGCCTTTATAAAGTCCTCTTGAAGTTCGCATAAAACGAATTAGGCTGGCTCAGACATTCTATTTGGTGTGACATGTTTATAACGTGAAAATTAAAACTCGATTTTCTAATTTTTACAACGGGGTATCCCTCTCGACTTTTGATCAAAATTCTTAGAATTTTGCCCTGATCACGATGACAACAGGTCAAACCTCTCAATAGTGACCCCTCCCACATATGCAATAAAAGTTGCCTAGTTTCATCAATAATTATATAAGGTTCTAAATACAATGATCAAATTTTTCTCTACATATACAATAAGCAATGTGCTAACCTGTAATAAATCATTGAGCTGAAAAGCAGAATCTTCGCGTTGCATACGAATACTATTGTCAACGGAATGGATAAGATCATCTGGTAGAGAAAATAGATCATCTGAATGAAGGGCACAAATCGCCAGCAGCTTCGACATATTTGTTATATCTCGTTCTGACTCTTTCATATCACCATTCTTAAAAAGTTTAAATAAACGTTTAGAAAACAAGAATAGACGTTTGATTTTTTTAGTTAGGTTTTTTAAGCTAAAATATATATCTTTAAAATTAAGCAAACTAGTCAGTAGGTTATCTTGGAAAAGTTATACTTTTCAAGCTTCAAAATTTCTCTAGCCAGTTACTTTTTTGTCTTTTTTCTAGTAACTAGTCAACATTTTTTGACTATCTTTGACTAGTCAAAAGGTAAAAAATTCGAAAATTGACTAGTCAAAAAATGTTGACTAGTGATTAGAAAAAAGACAAAGTGACTGACTAGAGAAAATTTGAAGATTGAAAAGTGTACTTTTTCAAAATAATCTACTAACTATTTTGCTAAATTTTAAAGATATATATTTTACCTTTAAAAAACCTAACTAGTCATGGGGTTATCTGTCAAAAATTTATACTATTCACTCATTTTATTTTCTAGTCACTAGTCAACAATTGAAATAGCCCTGTGACTATAAAGGTTATCCTCTCCCCCCTTTAAAGCATCGAAAACAAACCTCAATAACTGGAAAAATAAGAGGTGTAAAAATCATTGCAATGTTGGATAACGACATCTTGTTGTGCTTTTCTTCAGCTACGACTTTCATTAGATGTGGTAACAACATGTGAAGAATTCTTCGGTGGGTATTTGGGATGAACCAACATAAAATTCGCAGTGCTTTTAACGTTTTTGGATTTCCACCATTTTGTGACACCCATAGATTGCTGGCTTCGTTTTCTAAAAAAAGATTGCAAAAATGTCGAGACAGCATTTTTTATAGAGTCCCACCATGTCCAAAGCCGAAAAAAGCAATTTTCTCGATTTTTTGGGAAAATTTCATAAAAAATAATTATTTGTTGACCAAAAATTTGTCAAAAATCGAAAAATTTTAACCAAAAATACTTATTTTTGACTAAAAATAGTATTTTAGAATATTTTTTACCAAAAATTCATTATTTTAGCTAATTTATAACCATATTTTAGTATTTGTTTTTTCTGAAACCTAATTGCTTTTTTTCAAAAATTTTAGATGGCAACTCTACTTTCGGGCCTGAGTTGGGGTGCGGCCGCACCCCATTGCGTACACCATCGCAGTTCAAGCTAAAAACTAACCATAAAAAACATTACTTGAAACATTGATCAATGCAGCTCGTTGAGAATATGGAAAAATCCGATTCTTCATCTTTCGAATAAGAGCTTTCAGAGCACAGGCTCTTTCGATAGCACTCAATAATCTTATAGATTGTATTATATAAAAAACCTCAGTTTAATAAGAAAAAATCACAAAGTTACCTGAGCTATCGGCATATTTTCGAAGTAATCCAGGAAAGTCTTCTGAATAGCATTATTTCCAGATAGTCGGTACAATCCTTGTGTTCGAAGATCTAAACATTATAGGATTTCTTGAAAAATAATTTCAAATAAACTGGATACGGTAAAAATTTGGACATTTTTGGTTAAAAATTGCAAATTTTAGGATAAAAAATTTTTTTCGCCGGCAAGCGCAAAATTTTTTTTTTGAAAAACACGTTTTATTGCTGAAAAAACTCAGAAAATTACATTTTTAGTTATAAAAATGATAACTTTTAGACAATTTTATTAAAAAATGCTTATTTTTAAGCTAAAAATTCTCAGAAAATGCAAGTTTTTGGTAAAAAATAGCAAATTTTCGAATGGAGTATCATTGGAGTATCCCTGTGGATTTATAGGTGAGAAAAGTCAAAGTTGTAACTATTTGTCACACACAAAATTATTGTCTCACATGTAAAATACAAAAAAATCACAGTTGTGGCTTTTTGTTGCTAATTTGACTGTGCATGACTAAGCATAGACCTTTTGCCCATACCAATTAATGACCGTTTTATTTCTAACAAAAAAATTCTAAAAAAGAATACCTGACCGGGAAAAAGAACTAATCAAAGCACCAAGAGTTTGAAAGAAGATCGTATTCGTTTCATATCCATCCCCATCCCTTATTTCACATTCTNCAAATTTTCTAACAAAAAAATTCTAAAAAAGAATACCTGACCGGGAAAAAGAACTAATCAAAGCACCAAGAGTTTGAAAGAAGATCGTATTCGTTTCATATCCATCCCCATCCCTTATTTCACATTCTATGGCGGTTGTACAATCATCTTTTAATAAGTCGTCCTAAAAATGGGATAAATTCGTTAAAGAGAGCGTGTGAATCCTGTCCGTATCGGGTCAAAAAAAATTTCTTGATTTTTTCGAACGAAACTCACCTTTAGGGATTTTTTCATGCGAGAAACATGATTTTGATGTTATTTGCGCATTTTGACAGCTCCTTTATGCAGAAACTGTCACTTAGAAGACATCCTCATAAGATTTTATGCTCAAATTATTGATAATTTTCTCTAACTGTGAAAGTTCAACTAAGACAAGGCGCGGCTTTTCGTTTTTTGTTCTTCATCCGGATCATCAAGATGTTCTTCAAACTCTAATTCAGACTGCTCTTCAGCTTCAAATACCGTCATTATAGTCTAAAATCGGCAAAAAAGAAATGCAACATTGCAAAAAGAAATGTTGAAAAAAATGCATTAAAATCGAAATTTCANTCAAATACCGTCATTATAGTCTAAAATCGGCAAAAAAGAAATGCAACATTGCAAAAAGAAATGTTGAAAAAAATGCATTAAAATCGAAATTTCAGCATAAAGGAGCCGTCAAAATGCGCAAATAACATCAAAATCATGTTTCTCACATGAAAAAACCCCTAAAGGGTGAGTTTAGTTCGAAAAAATCAAGAAATTTTTTCTTAATCAGATACGGACAGGATTCACACGCCCCTTTAAAGCTCAATTTACCGTGCATTGACTAAGCAAAGATGCTGCGCTGGCTTTAAAGGTACTCATAATTTGGCTTCAGTCGAAATAATCAATGGCTAATATGACAAATAGTATCAGAAAGTTATAGCCTGCCACTAGTAACCTATAAAAGCGATCTTGTAGGTTTAAAAAACTAGAGATATAAAAGAACTGTGGCTATATTCGAGTCTGAAGGTCCCCCAATGACGTGAAAAAAAGACAGAGATTTTCAGAAACAGTTATTAAAGAATAAAGTTTCTAAAATAATTTCTCTAGCCCATCTTTTTTTATTCTCTAACCCTCCCCCCAGGGATGCCAAATCCGGAAGAATGGAAATAAGGGCATTTGTTGAAAAAAAGGTAAAAAAATAAGGACTTCTTTAAAATCGTAAAAAAATAAGATATTTCTAACAAAAAAAGATACAGGGGGAGGGGGCAAAGTCCTCACCAAGGGGGCAAAAGTCTTGACATTTCAAGAACATGTTTTCTCGACAATTCTGGACGAGAAAACACCTTTTCAGCGTTTTTGACAATGTCAGGACTTTTGCCCCCTAGACGAGGACTTTTGCCTCTTAGGCGTAACTTTTTGCCCCTTAGCCGAGGACTTTGGCCCCCTTAAAGTAAAATTTGTTTAAAAAAATAAGAATTGACCTCCCAAAATAAGGACAAATCTTATTAATAAGAACACTTGGCAT
>OZJO01000313.1:28022-65376 GCA_900406225.1 Acrobeloides nanus
GGGGGGGGGGGGGGGCAAAAGTCCTCGCCTAAGGGGCAAAGTCCTCACCAAGGGGGCAAAAGTCCTGACATTGTCAAAAACGCTGAAAAGGTGTTTTCTCGTCCAGAATTGTCGCCCGTAGACGAGGACTTTTGCCTCTTAGGCGTAACTTTTTGCCCCTTAGCCGAGGACTTTGGCCCCCTTGAAGTAAAATTTGTTTAAAAAAATAAGAATTGACCTCCCAAAATAAGGACAAATCTTATTAATAAGAACACTTGGCATCCCTGAATAACCCCTCCCACCCAGGGTTGCCATCTAAAATTTTTGAAAAAAAGCAATTAGGCCTCAGAAAAAAGCAGATGCTAAAATATGGTTAAAAATTAGCTAAAATAATGAATTTTTGGGTAAAAATATTCTAAAATACAGTTTTTAGTCAAAAATAAGTAAAATTTTTAGATTTTTGACAAATTTTTGGTCAACAAATAATTATTTTTTATGAATTTTTCCCAAAAAATCGAGAAAATTGCTTTTTTCGGCTTTGAAAAAAAGCAAATTATCGCGAAAATGGCAACCCTGCTCCCACCCTTTCAAAAACTGAAGCCTACCGATGCAATGTGTGGTGTCATTTTGGCTATAAAAATTTCAAATTAATTTTTTCCCGCTTCAGGTTTTCGTGGGAGGAGTTAGGTCGGTCTTATGAGTGCCTTGAGAGAGTGCACGTGAATCAAACGATATAGACGGAGCCGCCGTCAACTAGCAGCAGCCGGCAGCCAGCCGTTGTCGGGCCGGAGCATCAGCTGAGAAGGCGCGTGTTTGTGCATTTTGGTGGTGTTGGTGTTCATTCTCGTTTTTGTTGTGTGCGTCGTAAAGTGTGTTTCACGGAGGGAAAGCATCTTTAGTGTGTGATTGTGTCTTCAGCTATTTCTTATTTTCCAATTCATGCGCTTGAAAAACGCAGCCTATGCCGGACGAAAATGAAACCCAGATTGAAGATAATTCGCTCCTTTATCACTTAGAGAAGAAATATCTATGTGAGCCCGAGATTGAGCCTTGTATTAACATTGTAAGTTGACTTATGATACAATTGTTAAACAAAAATAAGATTTTTCAATTCAAAAAGCTCCAAATTGGAAAAAAATTTTGCTAAAAATTGTTGGAGCTACTTCGGCTCTTATACCCTTGATTGAACGTTGTCTAAAATTGAAAATTTTATTTTTCGAAATTTTCTCAAAAATGACCTTATTAAGGGTAATTTGATGCGGGAAACACGTTGGCGATGTTATTTTTACATAAAAACGATTCCATTTTTTAGAAAATCGAATTTTTGCATATTAACTTTTTTATATTTTGAGGTTATTTGAAAAAATATATACAAGGAGAGGGGGGGACAAAAGTCCTCGCCAAGGGGGCCAAAGTCTTAATATTGTCGAAAACGCTGAAAAGGTGTTTTCACGTCCAGAATTGTCGAGAAAACATGTTTTTGAAATGTCAAGACTTTTACCCCCCCCCCTTTTATATTCGTTGTATGTTCGAAAATTCGATTTTCTAAAAAAATGGAAGCGTTTTTACGCAAAAATAACATCGTCAACGTGTTTCCCGCATAAAATTACCCCTAATAGGGTAATTTTTGAGAAAATTTCGAAAAAGTAAAATTTTTCGATTTTAGACCACGTTCAATGGGGTATAGTTGGTGTTCATTCTCGTTTTTGAAAAATAAAAAGTTTCAGTACCCGTACCCAAACAAGATCTTGGGCATCACTTGGGGCAGCTAATCCGAAGTAGTACCCCTTGGGTACTACTTCGGCCCAAAATTTTTTTAATAATTTTTGAATAAAAATACAACAAAAACATAAGGGGCCCTCATGATTTTTTTCAAATTTTGGACAAAAAATCTTGATCAAAATTTGCCATGATTTGTCCAAGATCTTGGTTGGCAAATTTTGAGGTCCATCAAGATTTGACAAAGATTCTTGCCCAAGATCTTGTTTGGGTACGTTTGCCGATCTCTAACGGATACCCTGTTTGTAGCTCTATTTCCGGGCTATACTCTTTTCCCATTCATAAACATGCTCATAGTAGAACTTTGCATTTGTTGAATTTTCGTATTATTTATAAACAAACAAGTCTTCTTTGGGAGTGCGCTGCTAAAACGTCTCGGATTACTATTACTATAGAATTCATTTATGCACAATAGAATAACGAAACAATTCGTTTTACAAGTGCGCTCGCGGCTTAGTGTAAAATTCTTTAGTGTGACAACCAATAAAAAAAAGATGAAAAAGGCGAGTGAACAAATTTGATAAGTTATTTTAGAACGTGTATTTTCTCTCGACCCTGAAAATTTTTGTCTATCACCAAAAAAGTTATGGCCATTTTATTCACAATCGCAATAAAAATCTGCTGCGATTGCGAATAAAATGGTCATGATCACTTTATGTAACTTGTGCTGCTTCTTTCGTCATCGGACTTTTATCATTAAAATATTGATGAAAAGTGAAAGTAATTTACGTTTCATGTTGCGGACAAAATTCCGAAATTATCCCTTTCTATTAACCATATATTTCCGCCAGGGATAAATTCATCCATAAACAAGCGCAATATAACAAAGAATCATGAAATCACGCGCCGGAAAATTAGGGTATTAAGATCATAAAAACGGGCATGATATGCAATTTCAAATTTTCGCCGACAGGCTCATAAAAATAGCCATTAGTCCAAGCGAAAAATAGTTGATCGCAAAATTAGGTACTAAGACTTAAAAATGAATTTTAGCCAAAAATTGAATTTTTGCTTAAAAATCGAATTTTGGCCTTAAAGATGAGTTCAAAGATTTGAACTCACTTAGTATGGTAATCTGGTTCTCTTTTTTTAGTTCGGCATAAGCCCCTGCCAACTAGCAAATGAGGGCGGCCTGGAGTTCCTCGTACTCAATCATATGGGTATTTCCACAATCGGTGACATATCGAAGCTCTCCACACTAGTGAGACATGTGGTAGAACTGGACCTCGCGTGGAACGATATTTTCTCATGGGCTGTCACTGAAACCATTTTTTATTGTCTACCCTCGTTGAAGAGGCTCAACCTAAGCCATAACCCGCTTGCCGATACGATCGTCGACGGATTCTCCCTTCGGGGATCGGCCACAAATTTACGGGCACTTTCTTTAAATGGTGTCAATTTGTCACTGTCAACCATCCAGAAATTTGTTTCCAAACTGCCATCTTTGGATGAATTGCATTTGTCTGAAAATGATTTTTCCAGCATTGAAGGTTAGCACTACTCCTCGTTCACGGCATTCCAAAATTCCGAAAAAGTTTGACCCTTAAAAATTGAAAAAACGTAAATTTTTAAATGTGAAAATATGGGTAAAAATACGTATTTTTCAATTTTTAAGGATAAAACAAAGGTTTTCACGCTTCGGGAATGCGCGCAATCGATTTTTCGCATAAAATTACCTTTAAATATATCATTTTTTAAAAATTTTAGAAAAATCTTTTTTCGATTTTTGACCCTGGGGTGACCCCCCTGATCCACAATAGCTCCAAAAATTTAGACGTCTCGGATACCACGCCAATCTCCACGTCCGTTTCAATTCTACATCTGAATGCAGCAGGAATTCAAAAGTGGAGTACTTTTCTCTATTTCCTGAGGCGTTTCCCCAATCTGGTCCGATTATTCGCAGCGGAAAATGAATTGGAAACCATCGAAGAAAAATGTCCTGCTACTGGGGTTCAAAACCACGAAGTGGCTTCGTGCCTGCGTTTTTTGTCGCTCAACAATTGCCAAATTAGCGATTGGCGCTCCATTGAAAATTTGGCACATTTTACAAGCTTGGAAGAGCTCCGGGTCATGCATGTTCCTCTTTTTAACGAGTATTCTGAAGAAGAACGTTATCATTTGAGTAAGGACTTGTTCAAAAAAATTTTTTGTTTTGTCGAAAAAACTTCAATTTGTTCTGAAAAAAANGAAGAACGTTATCATTTGAGTAAGGACTTGTTCAAAAAAATTTTTTGTTTTGTCGAAAAAACTTCAATTTGTTCTGAAAAAAAGGATCAGTCGACTCGAAAAAAATTCCTTCATAAAAATAATATATTCGGAAAGATCATGAAAAATGAAGCATTTTTTGTTTTTACGACAACCTCTGAATCGTTGTAGTTTTCAAGATAATTGCGTTTGAAATTTGAATTTGGGTTCATGTTTTCGTTGTAATACACAAACTTTTTTGAATTTTTTGCATAAAATCGTCAAATTTCAATGTAAGTATAACAATACAAATGGACTGTTACGTGATGTTGGAACTCAAAAGTACTGTTTATTAGTTACATCATCGAACAAGGTAGCTAATGGATTAGTGAATGCCTTTGGCCGTTCGAGCTAGACAGGTGTTTGTTAGGCTTTCGCGTGTTCACCGCTGCAATATTACAACACATAAATTCAATTTTGAGCAAAAATTTCGATTTTTGAGAAAAAAATTCAAAAAAGTTTGTGTATTACAACGAAAACATGAACCCAAATTCAAATTTCAATCAAAATTATCTCGAAAACTATACCGATTCAGAGGTTGTTGTAAAAACGAAAAATGCTCCATTTTTCATGATCTTTTCGAATATCTTATTTTTATATCGAATTTTTTGCCGAGTAGACTAGTCCTTTAAGAATTTACATAATTTAGTTGTGGGTCGATTGCGCTCAATCAAACTCCTCAATGGCTCGTCAATTTCAAATTTCCAGCGCGAAGAGTCCGAAAGGTTTTTCATCCGATATTATCTCAATCACACGGAGAAGCCTCGGGCCTACCCAGAGCTAGTCGGGGTTCACGGCCAACTAGAGCAATTGGTGAAAGTTGATTTAACCCCAAGGAAACACGCGGACGTCATTCTGGAGTGCAAGGAAACCAACTATCGGGTCAAAATCAGGATCAAGTTGAACAAGACGGTGTTGGAATTGATGAAGTTTGCGGAACAGGTTCGACATGAAAAAAATTGGAAATTTTAAAAGAAAAATAACTTATTTAGGCGACGGGTATTTCATTACCAAGAATGAGGCTTTTGTATTTTGATCCAAGTCTGTCGGAATTTGGTCCGACGGAGTTACGATTTCCAAACCAAGTATTACGAACTCTTCATATCGAGGATGGAGACGAGTTTTACGTCCAGGTATGTAACAAAAAACTTGGCGCTACTACACAAGAGGGGGGCCACAAATTTTTTCGATTTTTTACTAGAAATGACCTTTCTAGGGGTAAAAACATGCGGGGAATCCGAATTTGACATTTTCGAAGCGAAAAAACGCTTCCCTGATTCAAGGAAGGTCTGTGTATTGAAGCGAAAAGTCACAAAGATGTGATTTTTGCCTAAAAACGACCCCCTTTGGGGTAAAAATGTGCGGGAAGTCCGAATTTGACATTTATAAAAAAGCTACTACACGATAGGGGGGGCCACCCATGTGAATTTCCCAGATTCAAGAAAAGCTGTATATCGACGCGAAAATTTGAGAAAATAACAATTTTGGTCTAAAAACAATACTTTTTCTTTCTCCGCACATTTTTACCCCAAAAAGGGTCTTTTTTAGGCAAAAATCGCATTTTTGCAACTTTTCGCTTCAATACACAATACGTATTTCTTGAATCAGAGAAGCGTTTTTTCATTTTAAAAATGTCAAATTCGAATTCCCCGCATGTTTTTACTCCTAGAGGGGTCTTTCCAGAAAAAAATTTCACATGGGTAACCCCCTAGTAGCTCCTAACGCTGTATAATTAAAAAATTTTAGTCCAAACTTTTACTGCCAAATCAAGCCATCTTACACAAGCAGGTATCATAAACATTTCCTTTCTTTATGATATAGAAATTTTTGTGTAGTCTTTTTTATAACTCTATATATATGATCTTCAATTTTTGTATATATCTTTACACTTTTTTACTTATCACAGTGACGGTGAAAAATTGATAGATTATAGATTTTATGGGTTGGATATACCTTCTTTATAGTCGAATTTGTTTCATGAGCAACACGAGAAATTTGATTGACTCTCAGAGTCAGCGATATTGAAACGATTGCTAAAACATTAGTAAATTCAAAATTTGCCAATTCGACTTTTTTCTGCAGTCAAAATTCAAAAATTCCTTCGAATTCGTGTTCCCCCATACCCGACGACCCCCGAGAGTAGAAAAAATCAGAAAATTTTTTGACAAATCGATTTTTTCACTTGGGGAGGAGACTATTTGACTCAAATTTTAGGCCATCTAACTCTGCGTTTCCATATTTTGTCTAACCACAACTTTCAAAGTATAAATATACGTCTTTCATAATTTTTCTAAAGAATCACAAATTGNTCAAAGTATAAATATACGTCTTTCATAATTTTTCTAAAGAATCACAAATTGTTTATAGTCAAAACAAACACATAAAGTTTTCACGCGCTAAAAAAATGATTCATAAAATTTCAAAATTTTCGAAAGAGAAAAAAGTGTTTGTTTTTTGTATCATAGCAATAATTATCTATATGTGATTAGTCCTTTCGTGTTAGTTGTAGAAATGTAAAAAATAGTCATATAGAGAAGAGGGTTCAAGAAAATGAGGGCTTATTTGTTGGCATACACAATAACGGGACGAACAAGAACGAGACACAAAAACGGAACGACAAGAACGGGACGAGCGAACGGGACGGCAAAAATGGGACGACAAGAACAGAACGATCGAACGGGACGACAAGAGCAAAACGATCGAACGGGACGATTTTTTTCTTCAGATCTCAGCTCCTTAAAAGTGGACTGGTTCGGAATTTTAGATAGCGTAAGAGACTTTTTTTCAACTTTTTATCCTGAGTAAAAAAGTCTTTGACACCATATCAAAATTCCTTTTATGAGCCGAGATCTGAAATTGTGCCGTTCTTGTCGTCCCTTTTTTGTCGTTCCGTTCTTGTCGTCCCGTTATTGTCCATCCCGTTTTAGTGTTACTTGAACGATCGTTCCACCCCGTGATTGTGTATGCCCATTTGTCCTTGCCCCTCAATTTCTCTTTCAACTCGTTTTCATGCATACGTGTATAAAATTTTTATGTAAAACTGTTTCTATGAAACTTTCTATAAATAAACTAATTTTAATTTAACCCAATCAAAAATTCGTATTCCCAACCGCAATATTGGTTGGGCATCAAACGTCGGGAAAATTAAGTCGAATCCTTTAAGTCGAGTCAAATCCAGCTATTCAAATTAGCTTCATTAATTCGGCGACACTCGAAGGAATTTTTGCGCCAAAAACGTGTTCTCCATTTTCACTTATTATTTATTATACGCTGTGGCGACTTTCAACTAGTGCTATATATGTGTAAAATGCTATATGCAATGTGGAGAAATTGAATTTCCTCTTTTTTCAGCGTTTATGCGCACGGCATACTCATTCTTTTGCATGAATGCAAAGATTGGCTAGTGGGAGAAAGGGCACCGGAATTCTAATCACGAGAAGGAGGAGAAATACACTTGAATTTCTAAGACAGGAAGAAATATTGTTTGAGAGGGATTTTTAAAAGATTATACTTTTGGCTATATACCAAGCTATGATTTGTTTCAAAAAAATCTGTAAGGTACCTTACAGAATCAGTCGACTCGGAAAAAAACTCTATGTAAAAATTATATATTATGAAAATTCATGAAAAATGGAGCATTTTTGTTTTGACGGCATGCGCTGAATCGTTGTAGTTTTTGAGATAATCGCGTTTGAAGTTGGCGATTTTTGAAATCTGTGTATTACAACGAAAACGCGAATTTCTGGTCGAAAAATAGTTACCATTTTGTACATATTCAGAAAATTTATGAAAAATGGGGCATTTTTTGTTTTTACGGCATGCTCTGAATCGTTGTAGTTTTTGAGATAATTGCGTTTGAAATTGTTCATGTTTTCGTTGTAATACACAAAATTTCAAATCGCCAACTTCATACGCAATTATCTCGAAAACGAGAACGATTCAGAATTTGCCGTAAAAACAAAAACTGCTCCATTTTTTATGAACTTTCCGAATATGAACAAAATGGCAACTTTTTTCCAACCTGCCTTCCCTAGTACTGACCATAGATTATCTACCACTTTTATGACCAATTAGCAAAAATAAACAATTTCCCACCACACACACAAATATTGACAAAGTCACCAATTATCTATGCAAGAAACGTATTTACCAAATAATATGTTTGCCCATAGAGAGTGCCTCTTTTTGAGGTCATGACCGAATAGGAGAGTAATGGAACAAGCAGGTCCATGTCCGACAAACGCGTGTACTTTCACTTTTCTAAAGGTGGTTGTCTCTTTCGCCATGCCAGGGATATCCATCATAAGGACACAGTCTCGCATAATGGGGTCTGCTATTTGCCGGTCACATGAATGGGTTGTCGCCGCCGAAAACTCCAACTATGGCTTTTATCTTTGTGCGGTTTCGGTGGCTGGAAATTTGCATGCGCCGCCGTGTTTGCTTGAATGCGATAGACAAGTCTTCTCAGCAAGAGTAAAGAAGGGGAAAAGCTTTAACAAGTCAACCAAAAAGTCGATCATGCCATTTTGGGGAATAAAAATTTGCCTGAATTTCAATAAAATCGTGTTTATTGAAACGAATAGCAAAAAAGATCATAAGGCACTTTTTAAAAAAAGTTTAAAAGAGATGCTTCCTGAAAATTTTAGAAGCTTCTTCCCTGACCCTGATTCAGGGAAATAAGAGCGTGTATTGAAGCGAAATTGAAAAAATACTATTTTTAGAGTGTTTTATTAGGTGTTTTACGCTTTTTTTATCCCAAATAAAAATTTTACACACACTTTTGAACACATATAGTTCAAAATCTGCTTTGGCAAAAAATGTCTCATGAAAATTTCCCCCACTTGATGAATGCTGTCAGCCTATCATAAAACCTTCAGTCTATAAAAAAATGTAAATACGAGTTTTCCACCACGAGCAAGTTCACTCACTCACTCTTCAATAATGCGCTTGACGCCTGTTCTCCACATCGAAAAGTCGGATCAATGGGCTCCGATTCGATTTTTTCTCCATTGTGTTTGATTCCTCTTCTTATAAAAATTTATCTAAAGGGGTTTGCATTGTTTGTTTTGAAAAGTGGCAAGAGAAATTCTCGGCTGGAGGAAATTTATTGGCACTTGGAATTTCGAGACAGATAACAAAATTCACATGCGAACAATTGAAATAAGAAAAACAATTTTTGAGACAGGCAAAAAGTATCATAAAAGTTTCAAATTGCTTAAAAAGATGGCCATAAAATTGTTTATGGCCACATTTAAAGAGCATTAAAAATAAAATTGTTTGAATGATTCTTGGAAAATCAAGGTTTTCATGAAAAATTCGAAATTTTCAGTGATCGGAGTCGAAAAAATCGAAAAATTATTTCTAGGTCCAGTTCCGCTCTAAAATTTTCGGAGCTACTAATAGGGGACCAGATGGCCACCAAGATGAAAAAATTTTCAAAATTTTTCTGGAAATGACCCCTCTAGAGGTAAAAACATGTGGGTAATTAGAAAAAATGTGATTTTTGCGACTTTTCGCTTCAATACGCAGGCCTTCTCTGAATCAGGGAAGCGTTTTTACGTTTGGAAAATATCAAATTCGGATCCTCTCATGTTTTTACTCCTAGAGGGGTCATTTCCAGAAAGATTTTTTCACATGGGTGGCCCCCTATTGTTAAGTTGTTTAACCATGGAATATACCAACTTTTTTTTGCAGGCAAAATCAAATCGACACAGGTGGGACTCGAACCCGAGACCCTTAGACTCAAATCTTGGAACACTACCACTGAGCCAAGTTCACGATAAAAATCGTGTTTTTTAATTTTGCTTATAATTTAGCATGAATTTTTTCTTTTCATAAATAACTTACTTTCAAAAAAATTTTTTGAATGTTGCTCAGAATATCTTAAAATAACAGAATATACCGAAAATTTGAAGGGGGTATTCCCGTGACAAAATCATGCGGCAAGCCGCAGCGTCATACCGCAATGGCAAGCTACATTTGGCGAAAAATTCGACCCCCTAAATTACCCCTATAAGGGTAATTTTATGCGGGGAATCGATTGTGCGATTCCCAAACTCTGAATATGCTCCTCTGACCCTGATTCAGGAAAGGGATTATGTATAAAGAAGCGAAAATGAACTAAAATTTGAATTTTTGCAGAGAAACCAACTTCTTAGGGATTTTTCTAGGCAGGAAATCGATTGCACGCATTATCAAAGCATGAAAATGCTTGCTTGACCCTGACCCTTAGGTGCCTAGGGGTTTAGGCGCAGAACGCTTAGGTGTCTAAATCCCTAAGCACCTAAGGATCAGGGTCAAGCAAGCATTTTCATGCTTTGACAATGCGCGCGTTCGATTCTCTGCCTAGAAAAACCCTGGTTTCCCTGCGAAAAATCGAATTTTAGTTCATTTTCGCTTTGTTATACACCCCTTCCCTGAATCAGGGAATCATTTTCAGGGTTCGGGAATGCGCGCAATCGATTTCCCCGCATAAACAATTACCCAAATTAGGGTCATTTCCCGAAAAAATTTTTGAAAAAATTATTTATTTTAAGTCCCCTTCTCAATATAAAGTACCCAAAAATGTAACGAAGAATAATCTAGGTGATATAATAAAAATTTTCCTTAAATTTCAAAGATTTTTTTTACGAAATTTGCAATGACGTTGAATTCCATGTTTGGATTTCCAGCTGTGATTTCCAAAGGCGGACATAGCCCCCCAAACGATGTTATTGTGCATTATTATGTCGCCATTTGACATTTTCTCCCTTTCATAAGCAAGTTTATTTTTCAAAATCCATTTGAATTTTTGGTATTACTTCGGATTAACACGGAAATACTCTTTCAAAATTCCAGCTTATTTGAGTGCTTTCGATCATGCTTTTAGCAACTTTTTATTAGTTTTTTCCATTATGTCGTTTCATTTTATCGTTTCATCGTCTTAGTTTCATTCGTATCGTTTTATTCGATCGTTTCATTCGATCGTTTCATTTGTATCGTTTCATTCGATCGTTTCATCCTCTTCGTTTCATTCATATCGTTTCATCTTCTTCTTTTCATTTGTATCGTTTCATCCTCTTCGTTTCATTTATATTGTTTCATCCTCTTCGTTTCCTCTGTATCGTTTCATCCTCTTTGTTTCATTCGTATCATTTCAACCCCTTCGTTTCATCTGTATCGTTTCATCCTCTTCGTTTCATTCGTATCGTTTCATTCATATTGTTTCAAACCTTTCGTTTCATTCGAGTCTATGCCCATTTTCAGTCGTTCATCCGAAGCAGTACCAAATGTTTTCAAGATTTTTCCAATCTCTCTCATAGAAAATGAATAGCCAAGAAATGGTGAGTCGCTTGGCACAGCTTTGGACCGTGGCTCGATGTAAATGCTTGTTACGTTATTCACGTTCCGAATCCCACCTAGACTGCTTGTTTATTGAACCATGGATAGTGGAACAGTTGGAGCAAATTGCATCGCTTCATAGAAATCGGTAGGCTGACCAAAATATGTAGTCTTAATTTTTGTTATACAGATTATCCACAATAACCTATCAAATTTCCGAAGAAAGATCGCCTGATTGTACGGAAAGTTTAGATAGCCTCCAAGTTTGTGGTAGAAACTCGACTTTTGGATGGCTCTCCCAAAGGTGATTTCCACTTTATTTTATGTACAAACAGATTATTTTATGTGCAAATAAATGATCTTTTTTATTCAATTTTTGTTGAATAAAATTATATATGTGATTCTTTCAAAACAAATGGCACGATTGGCACCACAAAACTATTTTCATTTGCACTTTTGGGCTGTACTGGAACGACGATTCTGTAGATTTTGTTCGGGTGAACACGTTGAGTTCTCATTTGTTTCAAAATTGGTCTGTCGTTGCAATTTCGGTTTTGGACAATGAATCCTTCTGACTGATCAATTTCATCTGGGAGGATCTAAAAAAAGTTTATAGATAAGCACATCGTCTCTTCCCTGAGCCAAAATTCGATTTTTTGGACACGATTTGATTTTTTCGCAAAAATTCGAACTTAGGTAAAAAATAGAATTTTTGGCCCAAATTCGATTTTTTGCAATACGGCGTTTCTTATGATTTCAATATCCATGATTTTGCCACCGGCGTTTCTTATGATTTCAATATCCATGATTTTGTATCACGGCGAACTTGAAGACGAAAAAAAATGCATTTTTAAAAATTTTTTAAATGCTTAATTTGAGTCTGATTAGATCCACTTCTCCGAGAACGACCCTGTTAGTCAGCATGTGAAACTTCTTCTCTAATTTCAAATCAGCTAACCTTAACATGCGTATTACTCAACAACTTTTGGACCGCATTACTCGGAGGTTCGTATAAAATATTTTTCTTGAATTGGCTATTCGCCGGAACCAAGACATAATCGCCTTCTTTCAGTTGATGTTCTCGGGCTAGTTTGCCGCGCACGCGAATTAGCTTGCCACCGGCGTTTCGTATTACTTCAATACCGGTATGTTTGATGAGATCCGCACCAGTCACCATGACTCCTTTGGCATCTTCCACTCTATTTCCTAAATCATGGATTCTTCGAATGTATTCTGTGCCCGCTAGATCAATACACATTGTCGCTCTAAAAAGATTAATGTAAATTTATCTTACAAATTTTTCATGAAAATTGGACAACTTTAAATTCGAACCGTGATTCGAACCCGCGCCTTTAAAGTGCAGACCAGTCACTTTACCCACTCGGCCACGGGAAAACCCCAAATCCCATGATATGATACTCGTTTTGCAGCTCTTGGCGAGCTGAGTCGATTGGCGACATTTATTTTTAAACGATTTTTGCGACTTTTCGCTTCAATACATAGGTCTTCCCTGAATCAGAGAAGCATTTTTCGCTTCGAAAATGTCAAATTCAGATTCCCCGCATGTTTTACCTCTAGAGGGGCCATTTCCAGAAAAAAAAATTTGAAAATTTTTTCACTTAGGTGCCCTCTCCTATTGTGTAGTAGCTCCGAAACTTACAACGACAGCCCGAAAATAATATAAGCCATAGTGAAGAATAAATACACCTGTTTTGTGGGTACAATATCACCAAAACCTAAAATTTTTTTCTTCCAACAAGTCAATTTCTGTGCGGAAATTTGCGTTACCGACAGTAGCCATTGTAATGAAGCAAAAATAGAAAGCATCAAAATATCGCCAGCCTTCCCACGCTTGAAACAATAGCCCGCCAATAGCGGTGTAGGCGACCAGCACTAGCAGGACCATAACCACGGGAATCCGGAGCTCTTCTTCGGATTCTTGCTCTTCGGATTCGGACATGTCGTTGAGGACCATACTCCCTGCTTTGATGGGCGACGAGCTGCCACTCTGGTGATAACTTTGTTGGGAATGTTGGGAGTGAGATCGGGAAGTGGATCGGCTTCGGTAATAGGAAATTCGACGAGATTGTTTTCGAAGCTGAAATGGGAGTTTTTAAAGTATAGTGCTCTCTCGATATAGTGACCCCCTCCTCAAATTCGATTTAGTGACACCCCCTTATTTCTTCGCCAATACGACCACGCAGGGATGCATCAATAAGCTATATAAGGATCCTTTCAAATTACAGTGCTCCCTCGATATAGTGACACCCCCCCCCCCGAATTCGATATAGTGACACTCCCCTGGGAGTGTCACTACATCGAGGGAGCACTGTAGGTGATGAGTTTATACCTTTTTCTTTAACTGACAATATTCTCGATGCAAGTAGCTCAAGAAGTCACTCAAAAATTTGCCTATATCTGCGATTGTGACGAGTAAGAGTGGAATGCCGAATAGGGCGAAAACAATACATGTTAGTCGGCCGACGTCGGTCGCAGGTACAAGATGACCATAACCTTAAAGGATCATTTTCACGAAAATAGAATTTTTTTAAGTAGCCTATCTTGTAGAGCACAAAATCTGGGAAACTTTGGTCAATAAAGTTATGTGTTTTGAGCTAAACTGAGGATTTTTATGTTGTTAAACTTTTCTCAAGTATTCGTGTCAATACACAACAAATTAATTTTATTGAATAAAATTCCATTTTTTATAAAGATGTTAAAGTTTTCATAAAAAAGACATAGAATACTTTTTTTATAACTCGTTGGGGCGAATAAAATGATACCAAAATTATCCAATTTGAACATTGTTTTGGGTTATTGAAACGAAAACATGAATCAGAATTTTCGTTTCAATAACCCAAAATGTTCAAATTAGATCATTTTGGTATCATTTTATTCGTCTCATAGAGTTATTAAAAAAGGTATTCTATGTCTTTTTTATGAAAACTTTAATATCTGTGTAAAAAAATTTTGTTCGATAAATTTGAATTTTGTTGAATATTGTAACGAATACCTGAGAAAAGTTTTACATTAAAAAATTCTTCAGTTTAGCATAAAATACATAATTTTATTGACCAAAGTTGATCAGAATTTTATGCTCTACAAGGTAGACTACTTTTAAAAAAATCTATTCGTGGCACTGGTTCTTTAAATTGAATTATTAATTAGTCAAGGTTCAAATCTCTTGTTATGGTTAAGAAGAAGACGAAGTAGTAATAGAAGAAGAAGTAGTAGTAGTAGTAGTAGAAGTAGTAGTAGAAGAAGAAGTGGTAGTAGAAGAAGAAGTAGTAGTAGTAGTAGAAGAAGAAGAAGAAGTCGTAGTAGTAGAAGTAGTAGAAGAAGCAGAAGTAGTAGTAGTAGAAGTAGTAGTAGTAGCAGAAGTAGTAGTAGTAATAGAAGAAAACGGATTAGTAGAAGAAGAAGTAGTAGTAGTAGAAGTAGTAGAAGTAGTAGAAGAAGATGTAGTAGTAGTAGAAGAAGAAGTAGTAGTAGTAGTAATAGAAGAAAAAGGATTAGTAGAAGAAGAAGAAGTAGTCGTAGAAGAAGTAGAAGAATTAGTAGTAGTACTAGTAGAAAAAGAAGATCGAGCCATGCTAGAAATATGCTGCTGAGCTATTCCTTACCTATCGTAGTGACTACAGTAGTTGCAAAAAAGACACTATTCGCAAAAGTCCACAGCATATCATTCCCCTCGGTTTTGTTCAACAAATGCCTTTGATCAATAAATTGGTTTCTATACGCATCAAAAATCAGCTCGACCAATTTTTCAAAATATTCTTGTCCTACAATATTGAAAGATTCTCGATTGAAAACTGTATCGGCAGAATGTGTCAAATTCCAAATATTTTCATGGAAGTTGTCACGCAAGGTGAAGATTGTGCGAAGCTCTTTTTCTTTTGTCTAAAATTTTTATCCTAAAATCAACTTTCTGGAGGTAATTTTATGCGAGGAATCGATTGAGCAAGTTTTCGAAGCAAGAAAACACTTCCTTGACCCTGACTCATGCGATTTTCGCCTCAGTACACTCATGCCCTCCATGAATCAGGGTCAAGAAAGCTTTCCCACTCTTTGGTAATATGTGTAATCGATTTCTCGCATAGAAAAATCACCTATGGGGGTAATTTTTATAAAGATTTGATGGAATCTGCAAAATTTTGTTATTTTCCGAACAATCTAATTTTTAGGCCATGGAACTTGCTTAAACACAATATGAACAATTTAAAAGAGCAGTCCGAGTGGAAAAAAGTTGTTTGTTGATATTCGGAAAGTTCATAAAAAATGGAACATTTTTTGTTTTTACGGTAAATTCTGAATTGTTGTTAATTTCGAAATAATTGCGTATGAAATTGGCGATTTTAAATTTTGTGTATTACAACGAAAACATGAATCAGGTTTTCGTTTCAATAACGCAAAACAATTTTCAAAATGGATAATTCTGGTGCCATTTGATTCGTCTCGATGAGTTATAAAAAAATGCTGTTTTTATTTGTTTCCTAAATGTCCAAGGATTTTGAATTATTTTCTTCTCAATATACAGATTTTATTGATTCAGGGAAAAAATTATCAGATACATGTTTTCATTGTAATACACAAAATTTCAAAAATCACCAACTTCATACGCAATTATCTCGACAAGAATTTACTGTAAAAACAAAACATGCTCCATTTTTCATGAACTTTCCGAATATCAACAAAAATGGCAACTTTTTTCCGACCGGACTGATCCTTTAAACGTGATATGATCTAATTTAAATGCATAATAAATTACTTTAATTTCATTAGGCACCTCGATATAATGAAATATGGTAGCTCCAATCAGAAGATAACTGACCAATAAGGCCACTAAGCCAATGTGTGGGCCAATTATTTTTATATACTGAAAAAAGATAAATTTCAGTGTCAACAAAAAACGCTTCCCTGATTCAGGGAAGGTGTATTGTGTATTGAAGCGAAAATTCGCAAAAATGCGATTTTTGCTTAAAAACGACCCCTTCTGGGGTAAAAATGTGCGGGGAATCCGAATTTAACATTGATAAAATTCCTCGAACTCAAGAAAAGCTGTATATCGACGCGAAAATTCGAGAAAATCATTTGTTAATTGGATTAAATCATTGGTTAACTAGAATATTACAAAAAGTTCGCTTCAATACACAATACGTCTTCCCTGAATCAAGGAAGCGTTTTTTCGCTTCAAACATGTCAAATTCGGATTCCCCGCATGTCTTTACCCCTAGAGGAATCATTTCTAGAAAAAATTTTCACTTGAGTGGCCCCCCATTGTGTAGTAGCTCCCAAGGTCTCACCTTGACAAATATTCTCATTTTGCTAGTATGAATTTCGATTGATCCTTGATGATCCATTGAGGGCATTCTTCCCAAATTGATCTCGCTTTCGGAATGTTGAGTATCCGAACCGAAGGAGGCCTCATCCTCCGAAGACGACTAAAAATCAGTATTCGAATCAATTTCGAAAACAAACCGCATTAAAAGCATCCTCCTTCGGCACATACATCGTTTCTCTTCGCATGGCTGTGAATGATCAACGCACGATTAACTATAACAAATAAGCATAATAATAAATAAGCTCAGGTTTCAATCCAATATGAATCGATTGTGTGTGTGCAATTTAAAACCAGGAAGAGTTGTGTGTATGTGTGTTGAGATCTTCAATGATTACTTGAGGGAATGAGAGTCGACGATTATTTCAAACCAAGGTGTAAAGAAAGACAAAAGGTGGCGAAAATGAACGGATATTTCGTACATATAAAAAAAGAAGATGAAGATACAGCTTGACCAATTGACGTCATAAATGTCATGTAACCAGCGAAATATTAACATCAAAATTGTTTTGTTTAAGAACCTATTTTTTGAGTTTTCCCTTGGTTACAAAGAATTTTTACGAAATTCGAAAAAATTCAATTTTTTTCAAAAGTTCAATTTTGAAAAATTCAAATTCTTTTCAAAAATTCAATTTCAAAAATTTAAATTTTTGAAAAAAATTTAAATTCCTGCCTCATAGGAGGTTTTCGGTACTAGTTCGGACTAGCGATCCAAAATGACAGGGTTCAAAATCCGAAAAAAAATTTTATATTTTTTTCTAAAAATGACTTCTATAGGGGTTTTTCTATGCGACGAATCGAATGCGCGCATTCCCGATGCGTGAAAACGCTTCCTTGACCTTGATTCAGGGTCGGTGTATTGAAGCGAAAATCAAAACTTTTAGTTTTTTATGTAAAAAATGGACGTTTCTGGAGTTTTTCGAATTTTCATCCAAATTGAATGGTGTTCAAAATTCGCATAATTGTTTCCCGCCATACGACCACGCAGGAATGCATTCGAAAAGTAATAAAAAATACCCTTATCCCCAGAAACGTCCATTTTCTATATAAAAAAGTAAAAGTTTTGATTTTCGCTTCAATACACCGACCCTGAATCAAGGTCAAGGAAGCATTTTCACGCATCGGGGAATGCGCGCATTCGATTCGCCGCATAGAAAAACCCCTATAGAGGTCATTTTCAGAAAAAATATATAAAATTTTCGGATTTTGAACCCTGCCATTTTGGACCGCTAATCTGAACTAGTGCCAGGTTTTCCATGCGATAAATCGATTGCAATATTTTCGAAAAAATTTTTTTAATGAAACGATAGGGGGTTTTTCTATGCAAGAAATCGTTTGCGCGCCTTTAAAAATCTTGAAAACGCTTCCTTGACCATGAAATCGTACAAAAAACTAGAATTTTTCGTTTTTTCTGGTTTTTTGTACAATTTCATGGTCGGGGAAGAGTTTTCAAAATTTTTCAATGTGCGCAAACGGTTTCTCGCATAGAAAAACCCCCCATAGGGTTATTTTAGAAAAAATTAAAAAATTTTTTGCACAAAATTGCTCGAAAATTCGTAAAAGTACAGTTTTTGTAGCCACCTTGCACAATTCTTTATATTTACACTAATAATTAGCTAACAAAGCTATAAATAACAAATTTACAGAGACTACAAATAAATTGATAGATCTATGGGCTAACGAAGAATTAAATTTCCAGTGATTTCTTGGTCCATTTCTGGATCTAGTATGAACATGTTCACTATCTTCATGTTCGAGTAAAATTTTGCCACGAGAATCTTCTTCATCACCCAATAAATGGTAATAGTTGCATAAGTGCGAGTCACAAATGCAGTGGATGGCAATCGGCTCGTTGGAATTGGAAAACTCTGTTGTACATCCAAGTGTTATTTTCTAAATTATAAGTGAACAGAATTGAATAACAAGTATTTTGAATATTTCATGGTCTGGAAGGTGTTTTCAACGTTTTTCGATGCGCGCAATCGATTTCTCGCATAAAAATACCCCTAACGAGTCATTTTGGAGAAAAAATTTCGCCAAAAAATGACCAAGTGGGGGGGGGGGTTTGAAACACCTTGTAAAAGGGAGCTGGATTTTTTTCTGGAACCGGCCCAGGGTCATATCGGCGATAAAATACCGAGATGTTTTTTTATTACCTTATCATCATCAACTTTAAGACAACCAGCCAAAATCTCATATCTTGGCCTGGCAAGCCCAACAAAATCTTGATGACCTCTAGTATTTTCTCTCTGATGTTCACTTTCTATAACCAATTCCGAGGTTGTCATGCTAACAAAGCAATAATGCCCTTCACATGTGTCTGCTCTAAAATTTTTTATTCAACTTCACCACAAATCGAAATCTTACTGTCTAAACACCACCTCAGTGAATGGTGTTTTAGATTTTTGATGTAAACTATAGCAATAATTCTGATCGTCTACTTTTCTGTCGATAACGTTCTTTAGTTGGTAGGATCGGGTCTTGTTGATTTCATTACATTGTCCAGATGGATTGGTGCATACACAGCCATGGACAACCGTTGAAAGTGTAGCTTGATAGCGAGCGCAAAAGGTTTCACCTTGATGTTCGGGATAATGAGGTAGTCTGAGGAAATTTTGAAGCCTTGGAACGCCGATCCCACAGCCCTGAAAATGGATTGCTGGCAAATTGTTTGAGGCTGCGTTCAAGATGTTAAAAATGTCTAACTTTGCCTGATTTCCAATAAAACCGTGTTTATTGAAACGATTGATCATGTTGCAACAAATTTTATGCTTTTCGACCAATAAAATTTTATGCTTCATTACCAATCGTTTCAATAAACACGATTTTATTGAAAATCAGGCCAAGTTTGACATGCTTGAACGCAGCCTGAAGGGCTATCGATTCTTCATACCTGTTCAACCCCATCAAAGTCGATCAAACAATAATTTCCTCGACAAGTCCTCAAACATTTGGTTTCAGGGCATTTGTCCTCGTGAAGCTCTGAGCATTCACAGCATTCTATTGTAGGCAATGGCTTGGGTGTATAAAAATTTAGCTAAATTTTTCAACTGTTTAAATTGAAAAAAATTTGACCTACATTGAGCTTTTCGTTACAATATTCTCCGGAACAATAGCAATGAACCGACTCGGCTTGTCCGGCATAGTGGCAACCGGGTGAGCCTTTTGGAAGGCCTTTGATACAACCTTTCTATTAAAAAACAAATTAAAATTTTGGAGCTACTATACAATAGGGGACATCCACGTGAAAAAATTTTCACTAATTTTTTTCTAGAAAGACCCTTCTAGGGATAAAAACATGCAAGGAATCCGAATTTGACATTTTCGAAGCGAAAAAACGCTTCAGGAAAGGCCTGTGTATTGAAGCGAAAAGTTGGAAATATGTGATTTTTGCCCAAAAACGACCCCTTTTAGGATAAAAATATGCGGAGAATCCGAATTTGACATTTAAAAAATTCCTCGGACTCAAGAAAAGCTGTATATCGACGCGAAAATTCGAGAAAATCATTTGTTAATTTAGATTAAATCATTGGTTAACTATAATATTGCAAAAAATTTGAGCTTTAAGATTTGCGTATTATTAAATAAGATGTGTCTTTCTCGAATTTTCGCGTCGATATACAGCTTTTCTTGAATCCAAGGAATTTTATAAATATCGAATTCGGATTCCCGCGTATTTTTGCCCAAAATGGGGTCGTTTTTAGGCAAAAATCGCATTTTTGCGACTTTTCACTTCAATACACAATACGAATTTTTATCAAAAATTAAATTGCTTTTTTTTGTTTGAGCACAACTCAATAGGAAAGATTATAGACTAAAAAGATATTTTTAGCAAAATAAAATCGTTCCAGCAGAAAAAATTTTTACCGAAAATCCCGAAAACACCATTTTTCACTGTTCAAAAATATATGCCAACCCCCAGAACTAAGTAGGGAAAAGGTTTTGGCTCCATTTCTTTTTCAGAATTTGGTTTTTAGATCCCCTGAGTACGATAAAAGCAAAAAGTTTGGTCGCCAAGTTCATTTAAGACCTTTTCTGAAAACGTCATTTTGCACTAAAAACGGGATTTTTGGGCTTCCAAGGCCTATAACTCCTCTCAGTCATCGAGTTTAGGAATAATTCTTTTGGTCCCTTAAAATATAGCCGTTTAGCTATCGTTTTCGTGGTCGAACATCAAAACCGGTGGCGTTTTGGCCGAGATACGACCATTTCAATTTTTGGACACGACCACGGAAACGATAGCTAAACGGCCATATTTTAAGATCTTTCTATGGAAATTCAACGTAAAATCGCTCACTTGAATAATCGCTGTAGTTTCTTCCGGAAATATTTCCACTTTGACAAAACAATCGTCCGCATAACAGGTTGAATTTCCCACACAATCACAAGTAGCTGGGTCTAATTTCCCGTTCGGAAACGTCTTACAATGTGCCATACATGAGTGACATGCATGTTCACCAAAAACCTTTCCAACTTCCAAAATAATTAAAAGAAACGAAACAATAGTCACTCTTCTCCACCACAATCGATGCCCGTTGCCATTCATTTCCGGAATCCTGAAAAATAACCGGAGCGGGGATTAGCCTCGGCGCAATAACTGTCGTTTCTTAGGAAGGGAAGCCGTCTCGGTTTATACATCTAATCCACGCCTCGATTGAGGGGTGCCATAGAAGTATTTTTATACGGAGATCAAAAGATGAAATTATAGAGATGAATGTAAAGAATAGAGTTGCGCAGACGATTAACTAAATACTAAGGTGATCCGGGTTCGATAAGCTGAAAAAATAAAATTAAACAATAAAAATTTTCAATACCCACAATTGAAAGGCTTCAAAATAAGGATCAAAGGTATACTTAAAACAATGTGATACAATTTTTTGTTGTAAAGTTTAAAATTGATGGACAATAAGTGAATTTATTTTTGCAAAATTTTATTTTTTCACAAACATACAAATTGGTACTCTGAAAGGAGAGAGGGACCCAAAATAACGTGATAATTTTTTTCAAACAATTTTTTCCTAGGGTCGATTGTTGTACTTGATTAGTGTCAAGTGATCAAAAATGAATGAAAAAGTTGACAAGTGGACATAAGTTAACAGTTAACTAAAAAACTGACAAGTTTGTCGCTTGTCAAAAAAGTGATTAAGCTAAAGAGATAAGTGACAAAATTTTCAATTTTTTAGTGAACTTGTCACTTATCAAGTGCCCACTTGTCAACTTTTTCATTCATTTTTGCTCACTTGTCACTAATCAAGTACAACAACCGACCCTGAAAATAGCCCCTATATGGGTAATTTTATGCGGGGAATCGATTTTGCGCATTCCCGAACCCTGAAAATGCATCCTTAATCCTGATTCAGGAAATGGAATATGTGTAACAAAGCGAAAATGAACTAAAATTTGAATTTTCACTGGGAAACCAGCATTCTAGGGATCTTTCTAGGCGGGGAATCAATTGTGCGCATTATCAAAGCATGAAAATGCTTGCTTGACCCTGATCCTTAGGCGCCTAGGCGTCTAAACCCGTCCTTTTGATTGCGGGCAAAATTATACAGGGTGGTGCACAAAAAACCGGACACTTAAGCCAGGTGAAAAATTTTGTTGACAACCTTGAGTTGACGCAAAAAAACCAGATCCGCGAGCGAAAAATTTGTTGAAAAGCTTTTTTTAAGCTGAAAATACTCAGAGAAGGAAAAATTGAATTTTTTGGGGCCTATTTTTCAATAATTTTTTTTCTAAAAATGTCATTTCTAGGGGTAAAATTAGCTGAAAAACGCGAATCCGACGTCCAAAATTTTTTTTGACCCATTAAAACCCCTTAAAATGGCCAAAAACGTGTTTTTTTCGAAAAATTGATCCCAAAAAATTTCAAAATTCTACTTTTTTTTGGGACACCCTGTAAAAAAATGAAAATTGTTTAAAAAAATCCAGTTTTTTGGTCATCCTGTAATTTTTTTGCTAGTTGCAACAAAAAAATTATATTTTTTGTGACCTGTTCATGTAAGTCCAAGCCAAGAATAAGCCCAAGCTCAAACCTATTCCCAGCTAAGCCTAAGCTTAAGTGTCCGATTTTTTGTGCGCCACCCTGTAATTTGAAAAAAGAATAAAAATGATAGAGTTTATTTTAATTGTGCAATTCAATCTAAATCATAAGAAATTCTTCTAAAACAAAAGTTGGTGCTGAGTCACAGGAACATGACTAAAATACATTTAAAAAAACCATTTCAGGCTAGACAAATCACATTTTTGAAGAGACATTTAACGTTTAACTATTTGACAAATTTTTCGCCCCCTTTTTTGTTTTTGCAAAAAAATTTTTTGGAAAATGCTCGTTTTTTAATCTGAAATGCGCAGAAAATTACGATTTTTGTTGAAAAAATGAAAATTTTTGATCATTTACGTACTGGCAACGATTCGCGCCGCTTGCGGTATGTTTTCATTTTTCGGGCCTCATGCGACGAAAAAATGGCCTTTTTTCCCAAACCCCCTAGCTGACCCTTATGCCTACACCACTGATGTGTACACCCTTATAGCATGGATAGGGGGTCGTAATTACGACCCTCAGGCGCCGCGAGGACCCGAAAACTGGGGGGGGGGAGGGGCAGCGAGGGTCCGAAAAATGGATGGGGCGAGGGGGTGGGTTGGTGGGAAAAATCGTCAAAAAACCGGATATTTTTGCTGAAAATGCAATTTTTAAACCAAAAATGAGATTTTTCAACCAAAAATGCCATTTCTTGGTCGGCAGACCCCCCCCCGAAAGGCAAAAATTTCCTTTAGAAGGGGCGCCGCACGAGGGGGTTTTACGACCCCCTTATCCATCTATGCCTTATAGTCATCGGAAATATTTCCGTTATCGGAAGTTTCCGACAAATTGCGTTGTCTTGTGCAGACTTTTAACTTTCCTTAAAATGCAAAAGCCTATTAATACATAAATACGCTTGAAATCTCACGCTTGAAAGTATAATAATTCAATTTATGTCTATAAAATAATAAAATAAAAGGCTGCTAGATCAGGTGAAAAAGTTCGTTTATGACCAGGGTGACCAATTGTTCTTATTAATAAGATTTGGACTCAGTTTTGAGAGCCCAAATCTTATTTTTTGAGCAAATTTTATTAGAAAATCTTATTTTTTTTTATTTGAAAAAATGCGAAAAATCTTATTTTTTTCACTGTTTTTTCAAGAAATTCTTATTTTTTGCTTATTTTTTTGCAAAATTTTTTCTTATTTTCATTCTTCGGACTTGTTCACCCTGTCTATAACCAATTAGGCTACACCATAAAAAATGAATTTAATCTAGCTACAAAAAATTTTGATGATTTTCTCAAAGAGAATGAAAAATTTTTTCTAATTTTTGTACAACTCGAGCTAAAAATATCCCAACATCTTATGTGCCTGAAGACCCAACAAATATGACAAAAGCATCGTTTGACAAGTGAGTCACGTCATGAGAATCGAAGATTCCAAGATGACAGCATAAATTTTGGTGTTGCTGCGCAATTTTTCTAGCAATCCAATTCGGACATCAATCAATCGGCTAAAATGTATGTGCGGATCGAGCGATCGCAGACATAATCTGTCGATGATTTTCTTAAGGAAAATCCCGAGAACGACTCTCGAAGGAGACTGAAGACGTGGAAAATACACGGAAGAAAAAACTGTTGATGAACTGTTGACACGAGATTTCTCGTACTCGGCTGATTCCCGACAATGTCAAGGGCCCTAGAATCGGTAATTGGTATTATCGCCGTGTCGGATCAACAGAAATACAAATCTCGGAGGAAACACATAATGTTGTATAGTCGAAATTTTTTTTGGCTACCACAGAACTTTTTTATTGAATCAGACGTGTGTACATTGAAACGAAAAGAAATGTGGATCCTCGTATAGCTTTTTTATGCATCCCTGCGTGGTCGTATGGCGGGAAAATCAGGATTAATTAGTACTTTTTTTAGTACTAATCCTGATTTTTCCGCCATACGATCACGCAGGGATGCATCAAAAAAGTATATATATCCACGTTACTTTTCGTTTTAATATACACACGTTGCCTGATTCAATAAAAAGTTGGTAGCCAAAAAAAACAATTTTCGACTATACCTATTTTCAAATAATTTTGACATAGTTTCGTTGGAAATGTGCGCAAGGGGTGTGTATTCCCCGCATAAAATTAGCCCTAATAGTAGGGACCGTCACGCATTTTCGGAACTCGAAATTTTGATAAGAAAACCATGCACTGAAATCTTACAACAGCTTTTATACAAGACTTCACAAAAATCTCCAAATAGAAAAATCTTACCCAATTCCATAAAACAAAAAATCAGAAATGTAAAAAGAACCAAACGCATAATTTTCATTGTAACAGAAAAAATTTCTTCACTCATATAATCCACAAAACTGAAAAATGGAAAGATAAAGGGGTGCGTTCCTAAGTTGAACCGTACGGCTCCCCGTAGGGGCACTAGGACAACTGCCAACGAAGTAACAAATTTCACTAGCGGACAATTGACAACGCTTTTTTCAGTCATAGCATAACATCTGATAAATTCTTGAACTTATCAAAAATAAAAATTGTTTAATTAAAGTTTCTACAAAATTTTTAGAGCAAGTCGGTCTAAAAACCGATGATACTCTTTGAATTTAGTGTCCCCGAGGGTGTTAACATGAAATTATTGAAAAATTAAAATTATTGCGCGTTATTAGAAATCATTATTGTCATTTTTTCAAATCTTCAAAAAATGGTTCTCATAGCTCACGTGTTTCAAACAATACAAAATGGGAACAAAGTCTGATTCGTCTACTAATATCAAAATAAGCTTTTTGACTAATTGTCCCCTTGAAAATTCTCGCAAAATTTTGAGTTAAAGTTTAAAAAACCCTTGAAAATGGTCATTGTCCAACAATTGCATTAGGGTCGCCACAAATGCGTGAAAATAGTCTCGACACCGATCGAGATAGGCGCAATGAAATTCTATATTTTAAATTAAATTTTCACTATTGCTTTAGGCTGCGGTCAAGCATGTTGAAAAAGTTGTCGAAAAATGTAACTTTTTTGTGCAAAAAAATTAAGCTCCAAGCGGGATTCGAACCCGCGACCCTTTTGTTTTTCGACAACTTTTCAATAACTTTTTCAACATGCTTGACCGCAGCCTTAGTCAATAAAATCCTGATTATTGAAACGATCGATCAGTTATAAAATTCAAATAAACGCGTTGGCAATTGTCCTAGTGCCCCCGTAGGCCACCCGTAAGGGGGTCGTACGGGAGCCGTACGGTTGACAGTGATCAGTGTAGATCCGTACGGTTCAACTTAGGAACGCACCCAAAGCAATCAAAACAGGCTTCGATTTTCGATAAACAAAAAAGAGCAGCTTTAAAAATAACTATAGGAATTAGCGCGCAGCCTCAGGCACCATTTATACTTACCGCAAGACGCGCGCGTCTTGCGGCAAGTATAAATGGTTCCTCAATCCGACTCCTTACCCATGTACAGGGGGAGGCAAAAGTCCTGACACAGGAGACAAAATTCCTGACCCAGGCGGCAAAAAGTCCTAACCTAGGCGGACAAAATTCCTGACATTGTCAAAAACGCTGAAAAGGTGTTTTCTCGTCCAGAATTGTCGAGAAAACACGCTTTTGAGATGTCAAGACTTTTGCCCCTTGGGTCAGGACCAGGGCTGAACCGCTACCGATATTTCGGTAGCGGTAATGACTGTAAATCGGTAATTTTCGGGCTTACCGGAATTTCGGTAGCGGTATCCGGTAATTTTTTTCATCCGGTTCAGCCCTGGTCAGGAGTTTTGTCCGCCTAGGCCAGGACTTTTGCCTCCCCCTGTACAGTGGCATAGGTAGAAGGGTCGGCTAGGGGGCACTTCCCCCCCCCCCCCTCAGTTGCCTGAATTTCAATAAACTCGTGTTTATCGAAACGATTTTATCTGCTTGTACATGATTATTTTTTCAAAATGAATTATTTACTGAAAAGATTGTTTTGAAATCAGTATTTGATTCCCTTTCAATTTATTTGAAAAGGATTTTTCACTTATAGCTTTGCTAGTAGATAACTTGAAATATGCAATACCTGAGTACTTATATTAGTTTAAAATTTTTTCTGTATTATTTAGTTTGTAAGTTTTTACTATTAATTTTTTAAGAATGTAACTAATTTTTTAGTGGTCCATTCTGAGCGTTTAAAAGATCAAATTACGGTCCAGTTAGATTCGGGCAAACATGATTGTTTTACTTTGTTGAATGGAACTAACCAGATTGGCTGTCAATCTAATCCTCAAGGTAATGCNTTATTTAGTTTGTAAGTTTTTACTATTAATTTTTTAAGAATGTAACTAATTTTTTAGTGGTCCATTCTGAGCGTTTAAAAGATCAAATTACGGTCCAGTTAGATTCGGGCAAACATGATTGTTTTACTTTGTTGAATGGAACTAACCAGATTGGCTGTCAATGTAGCTTTTTGTTCATGAGAAACGAATAAAAACGATTTTTTTTAGCTAATCCTCAAGGTAATGCTGGTACATTGATACTAGTGAACCATGCAGCCGAGTTAGAAAACTCTTCAAATCAAATTGGAGATATAATTGTTGCAGTCAATATAGAACAGCTTACAAAGTAATGGAGAAGTTCATCTCTTTTTTCTAAAACAAAAAAGCAGTTCATTTCTTGTACAAAGGACCAGGGAGGCGCTAATACATTTACCCAGGGATGCCAAGAACATTTGTTTCAAAATCAGCAAATCTGACTTCAAAAATCAGATTTTAGGAGCAAAAATCAGCAGCAAAATGCTAATTTTCCATTATATTTATAAATTTAACAAAATTTCGCATCTCAAAAATCAGATTTGACACTGAAAAATCAGCATTTTGCCAGATTTGACATCTTAAAATCAGCACTTTTCTGAAAAATCAGCAGACTTGGCACTCCTGTATTTACCCCACATCACATTTCCCCCTACGAACTTGCCCCACATGTGAAATTCGCATATTTAACAACGTGAGGTAAGTTCGTGAAAGGGGGTGGGTATGATCGTGGGACATATGGGGTGGCGTCCTCGGGGATATAGAATCCTTTTTTAAATTTCAAATTTTAGGACTCTAGTTGACTCCTTAATTTCTACTAAGTCAATTAAAGGTGTTATCTTATTCCGAAATCAGACAAATTTGCAGCGTACAAATTCTGAAGACTCAAGTTGTCCTAATCAAGAATTTTGTAAGTTTTATTTCAATGTTTTACTTAGGGCCGCCACTAATACGTTCAGACGGCTCCCGAACGGATTTTAGTTCACTAATTGCGTTCAAAAGCATTACTAATAGGCGTTCAGAAACGTTCGGGCGCTCGTCCGAACGTTTCTGAACGCGTCCGAATATTTCTGAACGCATCGGAACGTTTCCGAACGCCTATTAGTGATGTGTCCGAACGCAATTAGTGATAAATTAGTGAAGTCAAAAATTTCCGAACGAATTAGTGGCGGCCCTTAGGGTGAACACTAGCAGTCGTGAAACGACATTTCACGACGATTTCAGGACACTAGCCGTCCGGAAATAGGGATTTTCATAAGTTTCGAACGATTTCAGGACGGCTAGCGTCCAGACACGATTTCCAACTGCTAGCGTCCGGAAATACTATAATTTTCGGACGGCTAGCGTCCGGAAATCGTCGTGAAATGCGTTTTACTACTGCTAGCGTTCACCCTTAATAAAAATTTTTTTCTACACTTAAATAGGCACTATTACTTTTTTTCTCTTTTTGGTTTTTCCCTCTTACTTTTTTACTCTTACTTTTTCCCCTATTACTTTTTTACTTTGAAATTTGTGTAAAATAGGGGGAAAAGTAAGAGGGGAAAAAGTAATAGTGTCCTTAAATACAGGGGGCGGAGAAGTCCTGGCAAAGGATGTACGAAGTCCTGACATGGGATGCAAAAAGTCCTACATTAGTTGTCACGAAGTACTGACATAACGTGCAAAAAGTTCTGTCCGTTTTAGCATACATAGTTTATGCCAAATATTATCTTTTAAGATTTTTATATAACCGGCTTCTGCTAAACGGACAGAACTTTTTGCACGTTATGTCAGTATTTTGTGCCAACATCAGGAATTTTTGCATCCCATGTCAGGACTTCTTCGTACATCCTTTGCCAGGACTTCTCTCCTCTGTAAAACTTTGTACCTTCAATTTTTAGCCTTTTATAAATCTCAAGAAAGTTCTTGCGAATGGAACAAGAAAGGAGCAGTTCATCCAAGTGGACTTCGTTTCTTGGATTGGAAAAAGCCAGTCTTATTTATTACAAATGAAACGGAAGTGGATCTGATTGTTAATAAGGTTAATTTGATATCCAACTTAGGGTGCGCGCTAGCAGTCGTGAAACGCATTTCACGGTGATTTCCGGGCACTAGCCGTCTGGAAACGGGTTTGAATTTGCCTGAATATTGGCACGAAAATTCTGAATTTTACATGGTTGAAAATACTCTTAATTATTGGGTGTATTTAAAAAACAAAAAGATGGCATTCTTTATAGCTTGATGAGACGAACAAAACGACACCAAAATTATCCCATGGGTTATTGAAACGAAAACTTTGATTCAGAGTTTTCGTTTCAATAACCCAAAACAATTTTCTAATTGGATAAATTTGGTGTCGTTTTATTCTTCTCGTCGAGCTATAAAGAATGCCGTTTTTCTTTTTACATCCAATAATTAAGCGTATTAAAAGATGTAAAATTCAGGGTTCTCGTGTTAATATTCAGGCAAATTCAAACCCGTTTCCGGATGCCGTTTGGAAATGAATACGGATTTCTGGACGGCTAGTGTCATGAAAATCGTCGTAAAATGCGTTTCACGACTACTAGCGCGCACCCTTATAATTGAACTAGGGATGCACAAATTACAAGTGACAATCCATTATCAGTGACAGGGTTCACAAATTTCTGGAAACGGTAACAGAAACGATTGAATCAGGCAACAAATTTTATGCTTTTCGACCAATCGTTTCAATAAAATTGTGTTTATTGAAACGATTGCCATGAAGCATAAAATTTTATTGGTCGAGAAGCATAAATTGTTTGCCTGATTCAATCGTTTCCGTTTCTAAAGGCTTAGGCTAAGGCGTTAGCCAACTTGTGGCATCCCTAGTTTGAACATTTGGATTTTCAGTGCATAAAGGCGTTCAATTTTGATTCATCTAATACTAGCCCAAAATGTACGGCTAAAATGACAATGCGAATGCATGCTGCGGGAGATGCGCAAATTTGCTTGCGTCGACAGCAACTTTTCTCTGGTTTATCTGACACGTATACTTTTTTTCCAACAATTATTTTGATTTATTATATAAAATTTAGTATCTCCTTATGTGACCCTCTAGGCGATGAAAATATTTTTGCTATTGTCCCACACGTATCGAAAATCGATCAGCCAAATGTGTTTATGTTGACTACAAGAGTGAGATTTTGTATTAGCAAGAATGTTTCATGCCAAAATTTTTTAGCTAGATACGTTTTCAATGTTTACCAACAATGATGGAGGAGATGTTTCAGTGCTGACATCACTGATTTCTTCCTTGGTAGTCGCGAATGCGATTGGTCAAAACTTGGAGAATTTTCAAAGCCGAGCAAAAGCTAACAATAAGCAGATTATGTTTGGATTTTTACATGGAGTATTTTTTTGAGCTGTGAAACTAGGACTATTTTGTCCATATTTAGGAATCTCTTGGTTACATTGGTAGCAGTCGCATGGTGTTTGATATGAACTTGGGAAAGTTTCCGGTTGAAGATAAAGGATTCTCTCCCAACAAAAGCGCACATTCTTTAAGTTTGAACGATATAAAATTGTATTTGGAGTTACAACATATCGGGTTCGAAGCCGACTTGAAAAATTATTTTATCCATCTTGACCCACATATTTATTCGAAATTTAAGCTTCAAGTATGAATTTACATCTAAAAATACATATACGGGGAATTTTACAGATTGACCAGGCCATAAATTCTTCTGTGACAGGAATGAAAATCAATGGATTTAAGCTACGTAAAACAAGCATTAAATCAAATGCGCAAGTTCCACCTTCGAGCTATCATACATTGCTTAAACATGAAGCCGTTCCTGGATTCATAATTTCTACTGCTGATCAATTTTATCAGTACAAGTATAAAATTTTTTATTTATCAAGCTAATTAAGGAAAAAACAGTCCAGTGGGAAAAAAGTTGCCATTTTTTGTTGATATCCGAAAAGTTTATGGCAAATGGAGCATTTTTTATTTTTACGTCATGTTCTGAATCATTATAGTTTTTGAGATAATTGCGTTTGAAAGTACATGTTTTCGTTGTAATACAAAAAACTTTTTTGAATTTTTAATCGATTTTTCAATTTTCATAAAATGAACATTGTAAGTTTTTATAGCTAAATGAAACGAACAAAATGACACAAAAGTTATCCAATTTGAAAATTGGGTTGGGTTATTGAAACGAAAATTCTGATTCATGTTACGTTTCAATAACCCAAACCAATTTTAAAATTGGATAATTTTGGTGTCATTTTGTTCGTTTCATTTAGCTATAAAAATTGTTACAGTGTTTATTTTATGAAAATTGAAAAAATCGATTAAAAATTCAAAAAAGTTTGTGTATTACAACGAAGAGCTTGTACACAAATTCAAAAGTTCAAACGCAATTATCTCGAAAACTACAACGATTCAGAACATGCTGTAAAAACCAAAATGCTCCATTTTTCATGAACTTTCCGAATATCAAAAAATATTTGAAAATTTTGTTACTAGTTCCAAATTTTTAAGGGATACCAATTCGCTATTGGATAAAGCTTTACGAGAAGATCATGAACGAACTTTCCGATCGTCTGTCATCAAACATATCACTGCTGCTGCCACTTCATCACTATACACGATTTTGAACCACGTTCTTTCCACAGATCCTACTCAAGAAAAAGATTACGTTATCAAACAAGATTTTGTAAGTGTGCTAACAAAGGAAAACACTATAGGAAAGCTTATTTAGATTGAAAAACTAGTGGACTGCTTTTTCTATACCGAAAATTGGAGTTGTTCTTTCTTCAACGAGATTTTGAATATCACACAAAAGGCTGATTTTGGTAAGTGCTTATTGGCGTGAAAAATGAAATTAACAATTTTTTTTAGTAAAAAAAATTCAATTGAATTTTAAAAAAATCGAATTTTGGTTGAAAAATTTAATTTTTTGTTTTTCACAAAAAATTCAATTTTTCGAGCTAAATTCGATTTTTAACAATTTTTTTAAAGCAAAAACCTTGTATATTGGCACGAAGAAGGAGCCATCATTTATCCGAATTTTGGTACATGCTTTGTTGATACATTCTCTAGGGAATAGAACTTTTGCTCTTAATGTCAACAACTCGGCGCAATGTAAAACTCTTAATGAAGGGCAAAATGTAAGAAAAGCAAAAAATTTGGTGCTACTACAAATAGGAGGGCCACCCACGTGAAAAAATTTTTTCTGGAAATGACCCTTCTACGGGAATCTGAATTTGACATTTTCAAAGTGAAAAAACGCTTTCCTGATTCTGGGAAGGCCTGTGTATTGAAGCGAAAAGTCTCAAAAATGCGATTTTTGTCTAAAAACGACCCTTTTGGGGTAAAAATGTGCGGAGAATCCGAATTTGACATTTATAAAATTCCTCGGATTCGAGAAAAGCTGTATATCAACGCGGAAATTCGAGAAAATAACATATTTTGGTCTAAAACAACGCTATTTCCTATTTTCATTTTTATTAACAATAACAACTTTTTGGATATTATAATTCAAAATAAAATAATTGTGCGCTTTTTGCTTCAATACACAAACGCCTTTCCTGAATCAGGGAAGTGTTTTTTCACTTCGAAAATGTCAAATTCGGATGCCCCACATGTTTTTACCTCTAGAGGGTTCATTTCCAGAAAAAATGTTCGAAAAAATTTGTGCTCCCTCCTATTGTGTAGTAGCTCTAAAAATTTTAACCGAAACTTTTGTTAGCTTTTCTCATTCAACTGGCAGTTTGACCCGATTACAAACAAGTCGTATTGTTATAAAACAAGTGTATATAGAACACCAGCTAGTTCACCAGCATTTGAAATCGAAGGTAGGGAGGAAACATAGGCCCGGTTCAAGAAACAACCCTGTTCTCGGGTATTGGGTATCCGCGGCCCTCTTGGGTTGTTTCTAGAACCGATTCATAAATGACCCTTTACCTTCTACTAGTGATGTTCAAAGTGATAATGATAAAAGGGTGTGATAATTAATAAGATAACGCATTTTGATAACAGTGATCATGATTTTTGTGATAACGTTACCACAAAAATCGTTATCACAATGAAAATGGTATCACAGTAAGCCTGGCTCCTAATTTGAACCGTACGGATCCGTACTGATCACTGTCAACCGTACGGATCCGTACTGATCCGTATGGATGACCGTACTAATCAATACGGATCCGTACGGTTCAAATTAGGAACAGGGCCCCTATTATCACACTTACCCTCATTTATCACTTTGAACATCACTAATTCCTACTCCCTTCATTCAATAGTCTTTTTAAGATTACGATTTTTTGAATGGAACTTATTCGACTTGGGTCGAATCAGTGTGGGATCCCCGTCGGCTTGAGCTCTATGTTAGCACCGGCTATACCACAGACTTGATAGTCCTTTTATTCGGCATTTTGTTCTTTGCCACCAGCTTGTTGGTATGTCGCAAGATGAACATCGAATCATGGTTAGATGATCCCGTTTTGCTGCCCAACCGTCCGGAACCTTTATAATTTCTGTGTATTTATAACTTTTTGTATAGATCTCGTAATTCACGGGTTTTGTGTTACTTATTTCTTTTTAATAAAAACTAAACATTTTAAAAGACGATCAATCCACTCTGAAAACTCTATACAAAGATTATATATTCGGAAAATTCATGAAAAATGGAGCAATTTTTGTTTTTACCGAATGTTCTGAATCGTTGTAGTTTTCGAGATAATTGAGTTTGAAATTGTTCATATTTTCGTTGTAATACACAAAAATGCAACTATTTTCCAGACTTTTCTCCTCCAGCAATCGTTTATCTACTTTCAGGTGACGTGTCATCACATCCAAAAATTATACATGTTTCCTTTTTGTAATTTAAAAAAATTATAATTTTGCAAAATCTTTTAATCTCGTGATTTTGCTGCAAACTATGCATCTTTTAACCCTTTCAAAAATTTAAAAAATCATAAATCAATGTGCGTGATTTAAAACAAGGAATTCTAAATCAAACAATGTCGACGAGTCGTGACCCCTTCCGGGATAGCACTACATATCAATGCCCAATTGCCTTTTTTTATATAAATTAGCAAACAATAACGAGCTTCCACCAACTAGATGCACATTGAAATTTGACATTCTTTGATTCAAAAAACCAACAAATGAGTAACGGTCAAACAATTAAAATATTGTTAAAATAAAAAATTTACATGGAGTTTGATATAAAAAGGATGATCCATACATTAAATATTTCATTGGATTTGCATAAGCACCTGAGTCAGCCGGGTGTCTAAGCGGCTGAATCAGGTCAAAATGTTACAATTTTTGTGTGTTATTTCTTTTTTGAAATTAACATTATGTGAATGGCAAACGTATGAAAGCCCTATACAAATGGCTACGCCGAATGCGGTAAAAAAGTTTTTTGAGAAAAAATTATAAGTGTGTACAATTTTAGCAAGGGGTATATGAATTTGATCTAGAGCTGGCGTATACTTTTTCTATGTATTCTCCAAGTAACAATACACCTATGGTTTATGATGTGAACAGTGTAAGGCTGCTGGGTAAATGTCGCGACTAGCTAGTCGCGACCAGCTAGTCGCGACGTTAAAGGACCAGTCCAGTAATTTACAATCATATGAAAAAATGATATATTCGAAAAGATAATGAAAAAGGGAGTATTTTTTGTTTTTACGGCATATTCTGAATCGTTGTAGTTTTCGTGATAATTGCGTTTGAAATTTTGAATTTGTTACAAGCTCTTCGTTGTAATACACAAACTTTTTTGAATTTTTGCTGAAAAATCGATTTTTGGGCAATTGGTAAATGTAGTGTCGGTAGTGTTGGTAGTGTCGCTAAAAAAAATACACTACTTTTTTTCAGGGAAGGCTNTTATTGAAACGAAAACATGAATCAGAATTTTCGTTTCAATAACCCAAAACAATGTTCAAATTGGATAATTTTTGTGTCATTTTGTTCGTCTCATTTAGCTATACAAATTGTTACACTGTTCATTTTATGAAAATTAAAAAATTTGGTGCAAAAATCGATTTTTCTGTAAAAAATTTTAAAAAGTTTGTGTATTACAACAAAGAGCTTGTAACAAATTCAAAATTTTTAAACGCAATTATCTCGAAAACTACAACGATTCAGAACATGCCATAAAAACAAAAAATGCTCCATTTTTCATGATCTTTCCGAATATATCATTTTAAAAATATGATTGTAAATTACTGGACTGGTCCTTTAAGGGTGCGCACTAGCCGCTCGAAAATCGCATTTCTCGACGAAAAAAAGCTCATTTTTTGGGCATTTTGACTCTCTTTTTGGCCCTTCGGGTCGATTTTTCGGGGGGGGGGGGAGAGCTTTAATTAGATCCACGTATGCTGAATTCACGAAGAAAACTCGTTTTTAATTTTTACATCGTTTTAAAAAAATTTTTACCATTTTTTTTAGCAAAAATGGCTCAGAATAAACAGTACCCTAGATTCACTTTGCAATTCATCAAGTGTTGTTACGGGAAATCTTGATTATGCATTACAAGATATCAACCAGTTTAGTGGGTTGCACGTCCGAATGATTGCTATCAATGGAAAAATGTAAAAAATTCGCGCGAATTTGTTTATATCCCCTAAATTTGTTAGACCCGGTGACGTTATTGTTGTGCCGTTGGGTGCAGAAGTCATTATGAGGTTCAAAAATCGAATGGAAACCAAATCTTTGAGTATCCATGTTCACGGGTTGAACAAGAAAGGATTATGGTATACGGATGGTGCAGCTTTTATTCAACAATGCCCCATTTGTCCGAATTCAGAGTAAGAATTCAGAATTATTAGCACCATATATCAGTGGCGTAGGGGGTCATCTAGATATTACGTAATCAAGTAGGGAGGGGAGAGGGTAGTCAAATGATTACGGTTGATTACAGGGGGAAGGGGGGGAGGTCAAAAAACCCAAAAATTTTGATTAGGTAAAAATATCTGGATTTCATTTCGGAGGGGACAATTTCCCAAAAAAGGTCAAAATTAGAAGGGTAAACCTCAAAAATGGCCAAAAAAACCCCTATTTTTTCAGGTTTGGGGGCAATTGTCCTCTTTGCCCCTCCCTACGCCCCTCCATATATGGTCAGGGAAGTCTTTTGCCCGACTTTTTAACCCCCTTGCCACACACCTTATCTCCCTCTCTTGTGATTTTTACCGTTCTATATAGTCCATAAAAATTTTAAGGTACTCATATCGATTTATCGCGGACACCGCTGGAACCCATTTCTATCATGGTCATTTGAGTACTGAATTTGGAGAAGGAATTATCGGTGGCTTTGTTGTAAAAAATTTGAATCGAAAAACACCTGATATAAAAGGAAATTTGTTGAGACCCTCGCGAGAATATTATGCTCTAATACAGGTTTAATTGTCCATCATTTCTATTCGAAAATTTTTTTTCAGGACATTGGTATCCTTGGTATCGAAGACCAGTGGGAAGTAGCAATCAGCAGGTTTGATAAATATGGCAAACAATTGAATGATGAATGGGACTTGAGCAACAAATCGAATTGTTGGAGTCATGCACGGATTTATGACGGGACTCCATTGGCATATTTATCTCCAGTATCAGCTTTACTTATTGGGAGTAAAGGGTGGTATAGTCAAAAGGATTTGAGGAAGACGCCAAGTAGAGTGCCTCTAACAACTTATCTAATTAAAAAAGGTATAGTGAAATTTTTTTTGTAAAAGATATGATTTTTAGGCGAAAATGTAAGATTTCGGTTTGTGAACGCAGGGGTCGGACATGTAATAATGTTGTGGTTAGAGCAACATAAGTTGACAATTGTTGCAGCTGATGGTATAGATATTATTCCTATACAGGTAAGAATTTACTATACCCAAAAAATTTGTCCACACCAACCCGTGACGGAGCTAATTTAGGTCTCATTGGGGCTTGAGAGCCGCCACTAATACGTTCGGACGGCTCACGAACGGACTTTAGTTCACTAATAACTTCACTAATTGCGTTCAGACGCATTCGGATGCGTTTAGAAACGTTCGGATGCGTTCGGGCGCTCGTCCGAATGTTTCCAAAAGCGTCCGATCGTTTCTGAACGCGTCCGAACATTTCCGAACGTGTCGGAACGTTTCCGAACGCCTATTAGTGATGTGTCCGAACGCGTCTGAACGCAATTAGTGATAAATTAGTGAAGCCAAAAATTTCCGAACAAACTAGTGGCGGCCCTGAACTCCTTGGGATTGATCTACACTCAACCCCCTTAAACCGGTACCCTTCGAGAGGTGCCGGTTTAAACGGGCTAAGATATATTCGGAAAGATCATGAAAAATGGAGCATTTTTTGTTTTTACGGCATATTCTGAATCGTTGTAGTTTTCGAGATAATTGCGTTTGAATTTGTTACAAGCTCTTCGTTGTAATACACAAACTTTTTTGAAT
>OZJO01000314.1:0-17191 GCA_900406225.1 Acrobeloides nanus
AAAATGTTATTTTAAAATATGTTTAATATATACAAAAGCAGTTGCACAGCTTCAATTGCATAAAAAGAACACTAGTTTGTTGTTATTTTTAACCGAATACAAAAGTTGAGCCGCAAATTTCACAACTGTAAAGACATAACCGCATTTGTCCCGGCCGCAAATGACACAAACGCAAAAATCATAAACGCAAAAGTCCGAACTCAAATGTAAAGCCGTAAATATAACAGATGCAATTTTTCAGCCGCAAAAATCAAAACCGCTAAAAACCAGATGCAAACCGTCCGGCGCCCTACAATTCAATCAAAGTGTCAATCAACGGCAAGACAAGATTCTACGCTACCTTAGCCACCAACTTCTTCTTTTTACAAATTGCAATATCGCAGTTAATTGAAACTTGGATCTCGGCCAACATTCACTATACAGATCATTGCAGACTTCTTGACCATCCACCAATTGCCAACTTCTTCTGCCCAATGGTCTAAGTGGTGAAGACACGAAGTTCGAAAGGCCAGTACTTTCATCTTCTTTTCAATTGACCTGCTGGCGCTTCGTCCGTTCTACAGCTTAAACCACCGTCCCAAGACTTTCTGATACCTGTTCATGTCACAACGTAAAGACTTGCTGGCCAGTGTTGACAATGCATGCTAAGTGCCGATTCAACTATGAAGCCGACAACCTTCACTTGCCTCCAACTTTTCTACAGCGTCTCGTGTCCATGTTTCTGGTGTACACCTCAAGAAAGAACCCAATCAATTTCAATGAATTTCTATCTCATTATAAGTCGTTTTACTTCTATTGTTTATTATCTTTATGTCGCGTGCCTAGCGCACGTATATAAATTATTATTATTATTTTATTAAATAAAAATCATAAANATTTTGGTCCACCCGGCGGACTCCACCATGTTAATAATTTATTAAAATAATTTATTACAATATGAAATTGGTAAGCCATTTCTAATCATATTTATCAGACATAATAGCTAACACTAATGCTGTCCATCCAGTAAATGGTCGGCACCCGCGTCCTTCACCCGTCGAATCATCATAGTTCTCCCAGAATGTACCGGTTTTATTATATTGGTTTGCAATATTTGTAACCAAGTTGTTTCTTAATTCAATCCTAAGTTGTTCCGCAAGATTCTGATAATGCCCAGATGCTGAAGCGTAGTAACGTAAGGCTGATAAAGCGAGATAATTCATATTTATCCAAATATATCCACGCCAATATGGTGCGTCATGTTCAGTATTTCTCTTCATATAGTAAGGCGAATGTTTTGATAAAGAACGTAAGCCATATGGCGTCCAAAGTTCCTGTAATTTAATTTTTACTCTCAATTTTTGGAGCTCGGATTATTACCACGCCGAGAACGTGGAAATACAGGTAATATGAAATTGGGTAAAAGTTTTCGGACCCGACTGAGACTCGAACTCCGACCTCCTGGCTACCGTCCAAGTGCACTACCATTATGCTACCGAGACCTACAACTGATGCCCGTTAATTGATAAATACTTGACGGTGTATTTTTCCACTACTCACACTGTGATTAACACGAAGTGTTAATGTGTGTGTTAATCGTGTTAATCACAGTGTGAGTAGTAGAAAAATACACCGTCAAGTATTTAATGGCAGCAGTTGTAAGTCTCGGTCTCACAATGGTAGTGCACTTGGACGGTAGCCATGAGGTTCGAGTACCGGTCGGGTCCGAAAACTTTTGCCCAATTTCATATTCAATTTTTGAATTTGAAAAATTATAAACAATTGTAAAAAATTAATAATTAAAATTATTTTTTAACCCATTTACATTTTATGTACTTACATTTGTATCGTTAAGGCGTGATAGGATTTCTCCCAATTTATCAGAATTGGCAGGCAACAATTTAAGCAAAAATGGAAACAAGTTCGCATAGCCAAAAACGTCTTCTACTAACCGCAATTTTGGTGGGTTTATGACTTCCCTCAAATATACAACTTCTTCAACTGGTGGGGCATTTGGGTGTTGCTTAACAACTTTCCGCTTAGGCATAAGGCGAACTTTATCACTGTGCAAGCCATAGTCAAAATAAGCCTTTTTGGATTCCGACCAATGAAGCTTATTAAGGAGCTCAAAATCGTTGAAAATTCTCATATCTTCTTCAATTTCATTAATGAATTGGTTGTCTTCTGAATTTTCACATAAATTGCGCAGTACTCGACTAGCCACAGCCATCCAACATCGAAGATCAAGATGGTATTCCTAAAAAAAAATAGAAAGAAATTATCCTTTATAAAATTGGATATGTTACAATAAATGTAAAATGCAAAGACATATGGGCAAGGGATTATGTTGGTATATCGGAAAGCAACCCTCCCCCCTTTTTTTAAAATTTTTTAATATGTATGTGGTGTGTTTTTTGGGTGAGGGGGGGGTTGGTTTATTTAAGCCACCCTATATGTAGCTGGATATTTATGCTATACATACTTCTGAATTTGGATGAGTAGCTCGAGGAAAATCATCCAATCCACTCGGCAATGTTTTTGGATTTAATTCCAAATTTGTTGTAGAATTTCTTCCTAAACTACTCAAAAATTATTTGTTGTAATAATTTTACCTTGCCATTGGAATGTACCATGCTTAGGCCCTTTCTGTGATTTACGGATCCATAAATACCAGAGTTTTAGTCTAGGGTATAACTTTCTTAATCGTGTTTGATGATGTACCATAAACTAAAATCATTTAAATTTTAGATATTTATTACATTGAACTTCTTTTACATTTGAGTCATGCATAAATTGGTCAATAAGGTAAAATATCATAGGTGGGTTTGCAATCGAGTCTGATTGAACAACATATTCAGGTGGGATTTTTGCCTCAGCTTCATTATCCAAAACCATTTCTCGAGGGATCCATCCTTCAAAATTCATAGTATCTAGCCAAGAACTTATTATCTACAAAATTTAAAAAGTATAAAACTTTTATTTTAAAATTACATCCAAGGATAAATTGGGGTCATATTGCCTGATCAACAAGTTATGAAAGCCTTCATCCCATAAAAATCCTCGAGGAAAAAAAGATCTTGACGGAACAGCAGATAATAAATTCAATGGGCCATATGGAGCTATTTGGCCAGATGACAAGCCTTTTCCTTTAACCTTAGAATAACCACTCCAATATCCAATACTTCCTAGCATGTTAGAAAGTGCAGATCTGCCCATATCTTTATAATAATCAGGATAATTCTAAATTTTTATATTTAATTTATACATTTTTAACTACTATCATAACTTACATTGCTTTCTAATTCAAAAATTTCTTCAAATCTAGCTCGAAATTGACTACGTTGTTTATCAAAATGTTCTTGAAAACTTGTTATAATCGAATCTTTTTTCTCTACAGCATCAAATTTGACTTCGATTGTGGATTTAGCTGCAAAATACCTGTTTTTAAACAAAATTATTGTAGGATTGAATGTGAACTAACAACCAGAGTTTTTGTAAGATGGATATTTTTAGAGTTGGAAAAACCGAACCTAAACCGAAAAACCCGAATCGAAGAGTTTCAAGAGCCGTTCAAGCGCCTTCGGTGTCCCCGAATTGTGCTCTCAGTGGCGATTCGTTCGACTCTCATAAGCGACGCTGTCAAACGACTTTTTTCAGGGTTCGGCAATTTTTTTGACAAATTTTTGCATCTTTGTGAATTTGAATTACAGTATTATTCCCCTAAACCAATGTTAAAAAATTTTGCACTCTCTGTTGCTAAATCCTGGATACGGGCCTGGTAACAACCTAATACATTAATTTAACTTTGTGAAAATGATCATGTGATATGTGAACAACCTCTTACCCTCAATTGTAAACTGAACTGCAACAAAATTTGGCCTTTCTATGTCGTCCGGTCTGTCCCTATGGGATCCAATCAAAAACAAGTTGCCATTGTCACCCTTTCTTCCAAGCGATCCTGTTATTAACTGGTTTACAAAAGTCATATCCATGAAAGGATGATGTCGAAATAGTAAATATGACATTTCGGGAGATTTACTTGATGATACTTTAAAGGAAAGTTTGAATGGACCAATTTCATTCATGCTTCCTTTAAACGCATCTATAACGTTTTGACCATTTTTGAAAATGGGTCGAAGAGTAGAATTTGTATCCTAAAAATTTAGTTATAAAAAAACTTAAATAAATAGAGTTTTTGAATGGATATGCACAGACCAGTTACTCTCATATTTATAGCAAGGATTTTTCGACAGGGTGCTGATAGTATCAATTTTGTTGTCGAACTTATTTGGTTGCGGGAGTGCAGCGAAAATCCTACTACTATAAACGTGTAATGCCTATCTGTCTAGACATTTTAGTATCGCTAGTTTTAAACTGTCAGCGCTAAAACTAAAATTGTAGGAGATGATGAGTGAGCAAGATAGACACCACTTTTATGGGGGTATACCTTCAAAAACAATTTTTTCGAAAAAATATGTAACTATAGATACGTTAAAGAATAAGTACCTATAGGTACATAATTTTGAATTCAAGCATTCCCGATGTATCTGAAGGTACATATGCAGCACAGGAGTCATAACCCTCCGAGCACGGTAGCGCTCGGTTCCTGTTACTGTTTTTAAACTTGAAGTGAATGGGTGTGCGTTTGAGCGTGCGTGCGAGCGTGTGAGTGAGTTTGGTGTCAATCGTCTTCTATCATCGTTCCTTGCAACTTTCGCAATGACACTATCAGTTTAAATCAAATTATCGAGATCGTCCGACAAACAGACCGACGGAAAAAATTTTTTAAATTACGAAGTGTCGCTCGAAGTCACCCCTCGGAGAATCTCCTCTTTGAGCGCGCTAGCGCTCGTCTCCTGATACTGGTTAGAAAGTTTATAACGTTCCCGAGATCGTCTGGACAGACAAATATTACACATTTATAGTAGTAGGATAAATTCTTATAAGAACCAAGGGGTCTGTTTCTTGACTATGTATTTTTTACTGTACATCATACTTGTAAAGCCAAATAAAATATAAATCCATATTTTTTATATTGACTCGGATTTTCTTGCGCATTCTTTATAGGTAAATCTAAAATATTTATTCTAGACATCCATGAGCGTCTGTGATTGATCCAATCAGTATGAAAAGTTAGCCTATTATCTTGAATGATTTGATGCCCGAATGATTTTCCATCTGCATCTTGCCACATGAATTTTAGGCCATCTCCTTAAAAAAATTAAATTTTTTAAATTTAAGCATATGTACAGGTCTCTTTTTCTGTTCAATGACCTGTTCCCATAGTATCAAATTGGTTCTGGGTTATTGAAACGAAAACATGAATCAGGGTTTTCGTTCAATAATCCAATACAATTTTCAAATTGGATAATTTTGGTGTCATCGTCTCTTAGAGTTGTAAAAAAATGGCGTTTATTTTTTAATAAATTATAAAAAATCGATGTGAAAATTGATTTTTTCGCCAAAAGTCTGTGTATTGAAACGAAACCCAGTTCCTGTTCTGGTGGGAATTCAAAATTTTAATTCGCTAGCATCCCACCTTTTAAAAAATGATTATACTTTTTTGTATTTATCCTACCTTGGTCACACCAATGTCTTAGTGGCAAATTTTGAATATGTATATCTTCTGGTTGTTGATACCAAATCAAACCAAATAATGGACTCTCTGGTTGCCTCATTTTGAGTCCAAAATATAAATGTGATCTATAGGTACCCCATTTAAACTATAAAATAAAAAATGAAACATATCAATCAAATGAGCTTACCGGATCATAAGAATCTTTATCGCTGGCATACGGTAAATCAGCTTTAGTTATAACGGAATGGCTAAGAAAAGCATAATAATAATAGGAAGCTATTGATACCAGTGGCAAAATAATAATAACAGTGAAAATTTTGTAATAACTTGAGAAGGCAGAAGTAGTTTTTGTATGCTTCGTTATGTTAAGTTTTGGATTTGGGTCCGATCTTGATACTGGTATACGATGACGTACCATTTCTTATATCTCTATCTAATCTTCATATAAATAAAGGTTGGTGCTCCTGCTAAATATTATGTTGTTCAGAAAGTTCCCGGACTCTTTACATGAATTTTGGACCGAAAATTTTTTTCTAAAAAGACCCCTACAGAGCTAATTTTATGCGGGAAGTCGATTGCGCGCATTCCCGAAGCGTGAAAACGCTTCCCTGTCCTGATTCAGGGAAGGGTATGGGTGTATTGAAGTGAACATGAACTAAAATTCGAATTTTCGCCAGAAAACCAGCTGTATAGGGGTTTTTCTAGGCAAGAAATCGATTGCGCGCATTTTTGCATCTATACTTTTTCTAAGTTTTTTTCTAAGTCACTTTTTCTAAGAAACTTCTTCTAACACACTTTTTCTAATATACTTTTTCTAAGTTTTTTTTATTAAATAAATTTACCGCGTTATTAGCTTGAAATTTAGTATTTTAAGAAAACTTCCTTGGCAATTTTTGGCGAGGAATCGAATGCGCCCACTCTCGTTTCATGAAAAATTTGAATTTTTTGAAAAAAATTTTTAATTTTAATTTTTTTTCAAAAATTCAATTTTTTTCATGAATCGAGAGTAGGCGCATTCGATTCCTTGTCAAAAATTACCCCAAGTAGTTTCCTTAAAATACTAAATTTAAGCTAATAACGCGGTAAATTTATTTTAATAAAAAACTTAGAAAAAGTATGTTAGAAAAGTGCAATAGAAAAGTAAAAACTTAGAAAAAGTATAGATGCCCATTTTTGAGGCATGAAAAAAATTTCCCTGACACTGATTTAAACGATTTTCATCATGAAAACTTTTTAGGGAATATACCCTTCGTATTTGAAAAAACGGGAAGCTGCGCGAAAACTCGATCTAATCATAAAGTTAGCTCTACTGTCGTGTCTAACGACAGTGGGATACGACTTTATCTTTATATAAAAAAGATTGTAAACAACCGATATTCCTAGTTTAATACACGATAATTAAGCGGTGCCAACAAAGAACAATTTTTCTCCATCAAATATTTATAATACATATACAATAAACGTTATCGCTGGTTACTAGTGTTGCATCAATTGCGTATTCTTGGCAACTTATTCATAATTCGCGTTATATTAAAACGATGTTTATATGCGTGGTGGACTATGATCCTCGAAAAAAGCCGACAACTTGAATTTTCTAATCGTTACTCGATTTGTAAAGTTCAATAATATATTCTAAAAAAATACATTTTTCTTTTTAAAAAAATTGAGTGGTATTGTGTATGTGGGGTGGGGGTGCTTCATTTTTATGATTTTCTGCGTGGTGGTGGGTTTGCTTATTTTTTCGATTTTCATAATTTTTAACATTTACCCTTTTTTGGGTTACAAGTAGAAACTTATTTCTAAACAGACAAAATTTTACCCTACATTTTTTAACAAAAATTATTTTGTCGTTTTCCATTGCTAAATTGCTTATAAAAGATAAATATTTGATTAACAAATAGCAGTTAGTTTGGAAGTCTGGTAGCGTTTTGAGCAGAATTAAAACTGATTCAGAAAATCAAGAAATTTTGAAAAAAAGTGTGCCATGTGTGTATAGGGCACCTCACCATCAAACTTTTAAACCTTTTTTGTTTTTGCCATAACTCCTTGTAGAAATTGAATTGAGACATCATCGATCACTCATTGAAAGGTGAGAATTTACGCTACAAATTTTTTTAGGGCAGATTCTCACCTTTCACATAAGTGGTCGTTGAGGTCTCAATTCAATTCTTACGAGGAGTTATGGAAAAAACAAAAGGGATAAAAATTTTGATGGTGAGGTGCCCTATGCACACTTTTTTCAAAATTTTTTGATTTTCCGAATCAATTATAATTCTGCTCAAAATGCTACTAGACTAACTACTAGATTCTTTAAAATTTATGATTTTACAAATAATTATTATAACATTGTGTTCATTTTGAAATTTTTAGCCAAAAAGAAGTTTTCCATATCGTTTGTATGATTCATCAATGGCTGAAAATAATTATGAGAAAACCATATCTTCGGATGGAACTGAAGAAAAGGTTATTGTCGTATCTGGTCCCGGAACTCGACGCAGTGGAGTTGTGCTAGCTAAACTAGAACCCTACTTGCATTTACTCCCTGATCTAAGTCGAGTTGACTTAAAAGAACAGCAAAAGCTATATCAAGCATTGTTTTCCGTCGGTGTCTCCGCAGCAGTCTCCCTTCATAAACTTCTTCACGAGGCCCCTTCGGCAACAAAAGCAAAAACCGTGTCCGAGTTTGACAAATCCCCTTGTGCAACAATAGATCTTCAAGAGGTAAAAAATCTTACAATAGGGTGTCCCAAAAATTGCACTTTTTGGAATTTTATTTTTGCAGAACAATTGCATTTTCTAGTGTAAAATGTTGTCTTTTGCCCTAATTCTTTTTTAAACATAGATACATTCTTGCATAATATTGAAAAATTTTTTTGTCCAAAACGGTTGTCTGTAGCCCGTGATTAGGATACTACGGTGTTCAGGTTCATTTGGGCCACCTTGTACAAAATAATTTTAGACTTTCCGTCACTTGACAAAGATTGGAGCTCTCGATGATGCAGCAGAAGCAATGAGAAAGAATAGTGAAATAGATGAATCCAACGCATCTAATAGTGGAGAAATTGATCGTGAGTTAGCTAATCTAGTTACGGACGATGTTGCCGCTGCAGCACTTAGTGCTTTTGTTACCGCTACAGGACGAAGACCTCCAACACGCCATGTCGAAAACCTCATGGCCTCCTCACAAGATGCTGTCACTTCAACCGATGAAGAAGGTCCGACTCCACCTAATTTTAAAGATTTTGATACCCATAAAACTGATAAAACAGGTTTATCTTGCCTCACTAATGTCGACGATTTGGATGATGAAGATGATGATGAAGAGGGTGAAGATGATGAATTAGATGATATTGATGAAGACGAAGAAGAGGAAGATGACGATTTAGAAGACGATTCTGGTAAAATATTTCTTTATTTTAGTCATAGGTCGACAAGGGGGGAGTCTCCCCCCTGACCGACGCACTCATGGACCCAAAATTGAAGGGGGACTACCGCATCGGGGCCCCTCCCTCCTTTGACGGCCTATGATTTTAGTACACAAAAAATTACTCCCATCTTTAATACAAATTAAATTTTATTATTATACATATTTAATTATTCTTTTTTAGATTCTTTACTACGTTTTGCCTGTGCCGCTGGCTATGCAGACCTTGCCAAACTGGTAGTTACGATGCGTCAATCAACTGACTATCGGTACCCTTCTGAAACTACTCCACTCATGGAAGCATGCAGTGCTGGTCATGTAGAAGTTGTAAAAGCTCTGCTCGAGGCTGGTGCTGATGTAAATACATTAAGTGCTTCGCAAAATACTGCTCTGATATATGCAAGCGCTGCAGGCCAATTCGAGGTAAATGAGCCTTTATAATTTGATAATCAAAAATTCTTATTTAGTGTGTAAAAGTTCTTCTTGACACTGGTAAATGTGATCTTGATATACGAAACGAAAATGGTCGATGCGCATTAATGGAGGCTGCTAGTGCTGGCAGATTTAAGATCATTAAAGTTTTGATAGAACATGGTGCTACCCCCACAAGTGTGACTGATAATGTTGATTTCAAAGTTGGTTTGGTAATCTTTTCTTTATACATGAAAACTCAAAAAATTTTTAAAATAGTTTTGTTTAATTATATCGATCTTAATAAAAAGTTTTAGGAATCACCTCTAACACTTGCTGCATATAAAGGACATGTGCAAGTCGTAGAATATCTGTTAAAGATTATAGATCATAATGCAGATCATTCGGAAGAGCTTCATACTGCACTCATGGAAGCTTCAATGGATGGTATTTAATATGAAAAACTTTTTTTATTGTCAAATTATTTTTAGGTCATATCGAAGTAGCACGTATGCTTCTCAAAGCTGGAGCACCTGTAAATTTACCTAGTGACTCATTTGAATGCCCACTAACTTTAGCTGCTTGTGGAGGGCATACAGAATTGGTATGAGCATATTCGATTATTATAATTGTTTTGTAGGTTGCACTACTAATTGAACATGGTGCTGATTTGGAAGAACCTAATGATGAAGGATATACCCCACTTATGGAAGCTAGTCGTGAAGGTAATTATTATAGTTAAGACGGTGAAAAATTATAAAGTATCTGATTTATGCTAGTCGATTTCAATGCAAATCGTTACTGGCTAGTCCAGTCCAAAAAAAGTTGCTATTTTTGTTGTTATTCGAAAAGTTCATAAAAAAATGGAGCATTTTTTGTTTTATGGTAAATTCTGAATCGTTGTCGTTTTCGAGATAATTGCGTATGAAGTTAGCGATTTGAAATTTTGTGTATTACAACGAAAACATGTACCTGATAGTTTTTCCCTGAATCAATAAAATCTGTATATTGAGAAGAGAATTTTGGAAACAAGTTCCCCCTGGCTCCCGCCACTTAACGTTGACTAAGCTCGGCAAAAAAATTTTTTATTTTCTTCCAAAAATTACCCATTTAGGGATAATTTTATGCGGGAGATCGATTGCGCGTACTCCCGCAACTTGAAAACTGCAGAAAAATGGTGAAAATTCGCCAAAAACGACCACACAGGGATGCATGAGGGGATATTTGTTCATTTCTTGAGGCAATCGAATTGCATCCCTGCGTGGTCGTTTTTGGCGAATTTTCACCATTTTTCTGCAGTTTCGGGGAGTGCTCGCAATTGATTNCATGAGGGGATATTTGTTCATTTCTCGAGACAATCGAATTGCATCCCTGCGTGGTCGTTTTTGGCGAATTTTCACCATTTTTCTGCAGTTTCGGGGAGTGCTCGCAATTGATTTTTCGCATAAAATTACCCCTAAATGGATAATTTCCGGAAAAAAATATAAAATTTTTTGCCAAGTTTAGTCAACGTTAAGTGGTGGGAACCAAGAGAACTTGTTTCAAATTTTGCGATGCGTCTAAAATTTTGCACCGTATCTAAATTATAAAAATGTTATTTATAAATTTTAGGCCATCGGGATGTTGTTGAGCTTCTTTTGGACCGAGGTGCAAATGTTAACGCTAAAACTGATGAAGGGATTGAAACAGCCCTTACACTTGCTGCAGCAGGTGGCTTCAAGAATGTAATAGAACTTCTAATAGAACGTGGAGGAGATCTAAGCATTGGTGATAGAACTCCTCTTTACGAAGCAGCACAAGAAGGCCATGCTGAAGTGGTCATGTTTATTGTGCAACACCGGCGACAAACGGATAATGCAGCAGATGTACTAACAGACCTGAACAATGCTTTATTAGCTGCAACGGAAACTGGGAACATTAGTGTCTGTAATATCCTTCTAGAAAATGGTGCACACGTGGATGCATATGGAAAAGATGGAAAAACACCTTTAATGGAAGCTGCCAAGCAAGGAAATTTGCTAATCCTCGAATTCCTTATCCATAAGGGAGCCGATCTAAACAAAATTTCCTTGAATAAAGAATCGACAGCTTTATCATTAGCATGTTTAAATGGGTATGCTGAAGCAGTTCGATACCTTTTGGAGCATGGAAGCAATCCTCATCAAATATTAAAAGATAACGTTACTTGTTTGCTTGAAGCTTCAAGAAATGGGCATACGGATTGTGTTGAAATTATCCTTGATTACAATTCTCCTTCAAGTGATCAAGCACAAGCTGCAAAAAAGAATACGGACGTGACGGATTCGCCTAAACTGATTTCTCCAACGTCCGGTGTAGCAGTTAAGCGTAGTGCTCCTACCAGTGTTTGCCCAACAGCTCTTGGTAGTATCACAAACACAACCGTTACCGCCACATCTACAATTGCGCCAACAATGCCTCTATCTCAGCAACCAATGGGAGCAAGCCTTACTCATGCCAAAACTACTATTGGAAATATTCCTAAAGTTGCACGGCCTAAGGTTAAGCCTGTCTCCAAGCTTAAAGACGTGGCAACAAATGCATTGAATTCATCTGCACAAGGAAATTTGTCTTCGGGATGCTGTGCACATCATCCTCCACAAAATCAAGCTCAGCAAAATGCGTACGCTGCTGCGGCGGCTGCTATGGCGATGCCAAACTTTCCCACTGTACAAGAAAATCTGCAAACACAGCCAAGTTCCATTCCATGTGGATTTAATTCTACTACTGTGAATAATACAATGTTGCATAAAAGCTTATCTACAGCTCCAGTTATGGGAAGTGGTAATGCTGGAATGGATTCTACGACACCTAATGCATCACAACTTTTCGCTGCAATGGCCGCCGCTGCTGCATCGGCATCATGCAATGGTCCAGATGATTGGCTCTTCGCACAGTTTATCCAACGATCTTTAATTACAACTAAAAAAAGAGAATCTATGTCCGAAGAAGACCTTAGACATTTTACAGAAATGGTTCAACAACAATTCCGAGCCATCTTCCCTTCTGGTCAAGTAGACCCGGCAGCTTTTGTATCAGCTGCTGGCCAACAAGCCTTAAGCAATATTTGTGCGGCTGCGGCTTTAGCTGAAGCTCAACATGGCGATTACAACAATTTTGAGAATGCTATTTCAAAGTTAAAGCCTGGAGAAAATATTGCAAAAGGTATTTCTGTTTTAAACATTTTAAATGGAACCAAGCGCCTCAAGGCGCTCTTCCCTCCGAGTTGTTTAAGAGTTGCCTCGTTTCTGAGTACGGTCAGTATTGATCGGCCCTCGGCCTCTTTCCGTGTACGGCTCGTTTTTTCACCGTCTTTTCTCGATCATCGTCCCCTACAACTTTTGTTTTGGTGATCACGGTTTGTATCGCATCTCCAAAAGTTAGTCCGGGCCAAAAAACAGACATTACGCGTTTTATATAAGAAGATATTCTCTAATAAACTAAACAATATAAAAATTTAAAAGTGTAGAAAAACTAATTTTAGGGAATAAAGCAAGTGATACCAATACTCTTTCGCCAGACGAGTCTCCATCTCCACCCTCCATTTCTTGCTGCGAACAAACTGCCGTGAAAGCTAAACAACGAACTTCGTCGAACACTTCTTCTGGTAGTACAACAATTATCAAAGCCGCAGCTGATAGTACAACAGGAAATATGCCATTATCGGTGCTACCTAAACGTAAAAGTTCTACTTCAACAAAAGAAGATAAGCTGAATGCTATAAAAAATAAAGTTACAGAAACTTCAACTGTTCCCAATTTGAATATCAAACATCAATCAGCAGTTGGTAAGTATTAGGTTGTTCAAAAAACTGCAATGAGATATTTTTAACATATTTTCTCTTTTTGGCCATTTTGGGGAGGGATGCGGGGGTCACAAACACTTTTAATTCCGACAGCCTTATAAGTAGAGATCGGCAAGATCAAGATTTTGCCAAGATTTTTACCAAGATCTTGGCACATTTTGGGGTCCACCAAGATTTGACCAACATTCTTGCCCAAGATCTTGTTTGAGTACTTTTGCCGATCTCTACTTATACCGAGAAAATTGCATTTTCTCGGTTAAAATGTTGTCTTTCGGTATTTTTGATCTTTTCGCTTCCCAGTCACTTCATTGACTCGGTCACTTGACCGACGATAAAATAAATTGGATACTAAGCAAAAAATTTAGCTAAAAAACAAGTAGTCGAAACTGACGAATTGATCCGCACTAAAATTGACGCCCTAACGGTGGAAGCAGAATGTCTTAAGAAAATGTCAGCGACATCACCCCCATCAGATGCATTTCCCAATTCTGCACTTGAAAAAGCTGTGACTAAACTGAATGAACTTGGATCTTTACAAGGTTTGTAAGAAGTTTACTCAAAATTATCAGATCCATATATTATTATAACAAAGAAGGAATTGACACCTCCTCTATTTATCACGCACAAAGGTTCGCCCAAAGTCCATTTCATTGTACCCATGCCCATGGTGCAGTTCTATAACACATTGAAGAGCCGCAATCCTCTTATATAAAACGTGCATCATGGGTCTGTGTGTATGCCCGGAGTAACTTAATTTGGGTCCAAGACACCCTGTATAAGGAGATAGTAATGGGATATTTTTTTAGAAGCCATTGATTCAGTAACGGCAAACAATGAAGCATTGAAAGCTGCGGCTTCTGCTATGGCTGACGCACAACTAAATCAAACTTCCCAACCACTTGCCCGCCCAAGAACACCAAGAAGAGTGCCAGTCTTGAATCCTCATTTACCTCCACCCAAATGCGCACATCACGGCTCTGAAAAGTGTCCACAGCATGGGAGCCACAGTGCCAAAGCTACTATTGCCAAATCTGTCAATGGTATAATTTACTTTTCATAAAAATTTTATATTTTTGTCCCCTTTTCGAGGGGGGGGGGGTCCTGTAGACCCCTTAGATGATTTTTCCTAGAGACGGGATATACTTTTTTGGAATAAGGTCAAAATTTTAGGCAGACAAGATAGAACTGATAATTTAATTATTAAAATTTTTCAATATATTACTCCTCCCCCTAAATATAGTACAAAAAATATTCGCACTTTATTTATAACGATTTTTTAGCCAAGAGAAGTAGTAGCCAAACAGCTGCCACCACAGATATAGTAGACTTAGAGACAGATAATAATCATGATACACCACTTACCCTAGCGTGTGTCGGAGGACATGCTTCAGCAGTCGAACTCTTGATCAAGCGTGGAGCTGACGTTGAACATCGAGATAAGAAAGGATTTTCCCCATTAATTCTCGCTGCAACAGGCGGTCATACAGAAGTTTGCAAAATTTTATTGGAACATGGATGCAAAGTAGATGCTCAATCTGAAAGAACTAAAGATACTGCGCTGTCTTTAGCATGTTCTGGTGGGCGGAAAGAAGTAATAATTTGTATTAGGTTTAGGACTAAGTCATGTCGCCTAACATTAAAGGATCAATCCAGTTTTGAACCAATTTTTTTAAAAGAAAGTTCAAGTTGGGGCGATCATGTTTTGTGTATTGAAGCGAAGGGATTGACACCATTTAAATTAGCGCTCGGGTCCCGGTCAGGCACGTAGGGGGGAGGGGGGCAAGGAGGTCTATAAACCCCTCCCGAAATCGAAAATTTANATTGAAGCGAAGGGATTGACACCATTTAAATTAGCGCTCGGGTCCCGGTCAGGCACGTAGGGGGGAGGGGGGCAAGGAGGTCTATAAACCCCTCCCGAAATCGAAAATTTAAAATTTTTTCCTAATGGCTCCTTGAAGGGGAAACAAGGTGTAAACCTGGATTCTCGCTACGTGCCTGATCCCTGTACTTGTTTGTAAAAACAAGTACCGGGACCAGGCACCAAGCTTTTATTAGATTATGTTGTAAAATTTAAAAAATACTATTTTTAAGCGATTCAATTTTAGGTCGTTGAGCTATTATTAAAAGCAAATGCCAACATCGAGCATCGAAACGTTAGTGATTATACGCCCTTATCATTGGCGGCTTCAGGCGGTTATGTGGACATAATTAACATGCTACTTAATTCTGGGGCTGAAATTAACTCACGAACAGGCTCAAAGCTTGGCATTTCTCCATTAATGTTAGCTGCTATGAATGGCCATGAAGCTGCTACCCAACTTCTATTAGAACGAGGGTCAGATATTAATGCTCAAATAGAAACAAATAGGAATACAGCACTCACTTTGGCGTGTTTTCAAGGAAGAACTGAGGTAGTAAAACTTCTTTTACAATACAACGCTAATGTTGAACACCGTGCTAAAACCGGATTGACGCCTTTGATGGAAGCTGCAAATGGAGGTTATGTAGAAGTTGGAAATCTTTTATTAGAAGCTGGGGCTGATCCGAATGCAGCTCCTGTACCCACTAGCAGAGACACTGCGTTGACAATAGCATCTGATAAAGGGCATGCTACATTTGTTGAATTACTCATACATGCTGGTGCTTTGTTCAATGTGCGAAACAAAAAGGGTTGCTCTGCTTTGTGGTTAGCTTGCAATGGTNCTGATAAAGGGCATGCTACATTTGTTGAATTACTCATACATGCTGGTGCTTTGTTCAATGTGCGAAACAAAAAGGGTTGCTCTGCTTTGTGGTTAGCTTGCAATGGTGGCCATCTAGAAACAGTCCAAACTTTGATCAAACATAATGCTGATGTAGATATACATGACAACCGTAAAGTCACACCGCTCATAGCCGCCTTTAGAAAAGGTCATGTTAAGGTATGTGAAGAAAAAAATACAAAAATTAATAAATGGGGAGGTTTTCTATTTTGATTATTCTAAAAAAATTTGAATTTCAGCTTGTAAAGTACATGGTGCGACATGTTACTCAGTTTCCAGGAGATCAAGAATGTCAACGTTTTATCTCAACTCTAGCAGATAAGGTATCAATCTTATTATTATTTGAACTCCCGATGTAGCCTGTTTTCGTTGCAATATACAGACTTTTTGCAAAAAAATCCATTTGTGCATCGATTTTTTATTGCATAAATTCAGGACGAAGAAATCGTTATCGCTCAAGTCGATTTCGAAAATTCATGCAGTAATTTTGATAAATGAGATGGAAACTTGTTTCTCGAGGGTGGGGCTTAGTGGGGTGGCACTTAGCGAGAGTCGACTATATATCAGAGATTCAACAAAACACGAATATATATCAACTTTTAAGGATTTGATTGCAAAGTGTAATCAATGCATGGAAATCATACATGCAGCCAAGGCTAAGCAAGCGGAAGAAGCTAATAAAGCAGCACAGTTGCTCCTCGATCAACTAGCACAAGAGGCATTTCGTTTTAAAAAATGAAAAGGATCATTTTAAATTTTAGGAAGCTTTGGCTGAATCAAAAAAACAATCAAAAAAGAGGCAAAAAGAAAAGAAGAAGGCAAAAAAATTGGCAAAAAAGAATCAGTTAGTTTTTCTATGATATTTAAGAGACGATGTCCCGAAATGTCGAACCTGGGGTGGCCATAGTAACGAAAATTCGAATCAATTTTTGAAACCGTGGTATACCCTAGGTTTTCGGGGTCGCTGAACACGAATTTGAAGTCCGTTTTTGAATCCGACTTTTTGGTACCCCTGTACAGTAGGTCGGCCTTTTGAGCTTTAGGTCAAACTTCAAGTGGGCATATCTCTGGCCAGCTAAATCCATATCCAACGATTTTGGTGTCGTTGGACAGCTGGTGAATTCTACTTCATTTTTTGTATATACAACTCCTAGTCAAAACTGCGTAGTTTTGGAGATAGAGCAATTTTTCTCATTTTTTAGGTCATTTTTGAG
>OZJO01000314.1:17291-52098 GCA_900406225.1 Acrobeloides nanus
ATCTCCAAAACTACGCAGTTTTGACTAGGAGTTGTATATACAAAAAATGAAGTAGAATTCACCAGCTGTCCAACGACACCAAAATCGTTGGATATGGATTTAGCTGGCCAGAGATATGCCCACTTGAAGTTTGACCTAAAGCTCAAAAGGCCGACCTACTGTACAGGGGTACCAAAAAGTCGGATTCAAAAACGGACTTCAAATTCGTGTTCAGCGACCCCGAAAACCTAGGGTATACCACGGTTTCAAAAATTGATTCGAATTTTCGTTACTATGGCCACCCTTCATTCAAGACTGGTTCGAGATTTCAAGACATCGTCTCTTAATCTCTAATGAAACTAGGATTTACTAAGGCCGGCCGCAAGTTGATGTCTTATGTTGTACCTTTCTGTCGTACCGTGGTACGACAAAAGTACAAAAACTTGCGACCTTGTGTTGTACTTTTTTCGTTCATTTTAAATGAAAAAGTACAATAACTTGCGACCTCATGTGTCAGTACAACAATTTGTGTCCGGCCTAAAAATCATAAAGTTCGTATCTGATCGGTTAAAAGATTTTGTTGAGATCTTTTTAAAGGTGTTTATGGCCATTGAGTAACATTTTGCACAAAAATCATAATTATTCAATTATACAAAGAAATATCTTTTTAGGGACAATTGCGACATAGCACTAGAAGAAGAAGAAACTACAGAGGTTTTCCTGCCCAATGATAATCTTCCTCAATTTACCGTTGAAGAAAAACCAGTGAAAATCAAAGAGGTAATGTTTAAAAGTTAAACTCCTTGGACCACGCGTAACAAGTGTAGCTTTTTGACTGGAATTTCACGCTGATTCCAAATTCGCAAAAAAATTTTGAAAAAAGTTCTCTACGGAAGATTAGGACCCTATATTTGGAAGGGTACCCACAAATTTAAGTCGATTTAGTATTTTTTTCCATAGCACCTCGTAGAAATTGAATTGAGAGATGGTTGGCCACTCATTTAAAAGCTGAAAATCAACTCTACAATATTTATATAGACACCTTAGCAAGTTTTCGTTTCAATAAAAAGTTATACCCCCAATATTTGAGGCATACCCTGATTTTTTGATCAAGTTACTTACCAAGGTTTTATTTTATAGAGCAATTCTAATTCTGAAATTGAAAGCGAAGAAAAAAATGACAAGAAAAATAAAAAGAATAAGGAGACAACTTCCGTGCAGAAACTATCAGATAAAACTTTCGTTGAGCCCGAAGAAGAGTCACGTGTTCCATTACTTGAAGTTTGTAATCAGCCTTCAGCAGAAATTGATCAATCAGCAGCCATTTGCTCACCTCTGTTTTCATATCCCACTTTACAGAATTCATTGACATCCGCTCCGAAGTTATCTAAAAATATAGTACGCCAATCAAGAAGGACGAGGAACGAATCAGGAAAAAGTATTCTATATGATTTAACTATTATTATAGTCCAGAATTAACTCGGGTGTATTGTAGGCCCTCTCGTTCCGGGGGAGACAGAGGGTGGGGGCCAAAGGTCGAAACGGATCCAAGTCCGGCTCTAAGGGCCTAGGCCCGGGTCCGGATATAGCATGGATTAAGAAATTAGAGTTTAAACATTTTTTAAAGATAATAATGGAAATGAGAAAGTGCAATCAAGAGCGATATCTACGAATAATAATGGAAGCAAAACCAATACCTATTCAGTTTTCAATGAAGACGAATGGTTTCATGCCAGCAAAAAGAGACCTACGGTATTCTTTTTTAATTTTGTGGCTCATACATAAAATTGGGGTAGGGACAGTTTCGGAACAGGTGATAATTTATGATAAAGTGTTTTCAAAATTTATGCTGATGATGAGTTGGTGGGGAGGGGACGATCCCTTCATTTCGTGTGTATTGTGGCTTGCTAAATTTCAAATAAGATTATTTTTGATTTTATTTAACTTTAGTCAAACAAGTCATCGAGGACAAAAGCTGCTGTTTCTACTATTCTACAACAGAAACCAACCGATCAAGCAGCTCCTAATGCACCTGATAATTCAAATAGAGGAAGATTGCAAGTTTTAAATGTTGCATCGTCGTCCATTGCCCGTGTAATTGGTCGAGGTGGGAGTAATATCAATGCCATCCGTGAATCTACCCTTGCTCACATTGAAGTCGAAAAAATGGCTCTTCGTCGTGAACAAACTTCTCGGACAATTACAATTAAAGGAAACCCAGAGGCTGTTAGGTAGGTGTTGTTTTTTATAGTTCAAAGTTAAAGATTAGGGTTAGGGAGCAGAAAACGAAAACGGTAGATACCAAAAATCTATTCACTCTTTTTTATACAGTAGGGCAGTAAAAAACCTATCAAACTTTTAAAGGCTATATCTCAGACTTTTTAGGGGCCATTCAGATATCACATGATCAAAGGGGAGGGGTATAGCCCATGATCACGCTTGATCACGGGGAGAGAGAGTCGGCAAATGATCACGTGATCACAATGACGATACTGAAGGCGGGTACTCAGGAATTAAATGAAAAAAATAGCCAAGATGGATGGTCTTTAAAAATTTGACCGGTTTTATTGCCGCTACTGTATTCAAATTGATACACTACTTTTACTTGAACATATGAATGAATTTAGGCAAGCAGTTCAAATGATTGATCTATTGATCAATGAAGTTGATACACATGTTTCCGAGATAATCGAAAGAGTGCAAATGGAAAGTAACAATTCATCCACCGGTCCTACTTCTAGAACAGTCTCACCGATTGCGACAATAATGCAACAGTCAGCAACTACTGCAATGACATCAAAAGAATCCTCAGTCTCTCGAACTCAGCCGCCAATTCAAGTTAGCAATGCAATTGTAACAACTTCAAATTTGTCTCAATCTTCAAATACATCCACAAACACCAATGCAGCCATGAAAACCCCAAATGTATGGCAACAAAGAGCTGCAAAGTTGCAACAGCAAAAAAGTGAGATAGTGTAAATCTGTCTAACCTAAATTTTTTATAGTTGTTACACCTGAATTTAAATCGCAGGCTTTCCTTAGCAAAAATACCGAAACCATCAAAAGTCTTCAATCTGAAATACCACCATTGTTTAACGATGAGGAACATCAAAGGAAAGCACCCGGGTATGCTCGACCCACATTCTTTGCAAGAAATCCTTCACCACCATCTACAGAAATGGCTAAAACAAAAAAGTATAACTTTTTTCGGTTTCCTTACGATTCGAAACTTACAGGGTGGGCAAAAAGTTTTTTGCTTTAAAAGTACACCCTGTATGATTCGAAACAGAGGAAGCCATAAATTTGCATAAAAATGCAACGTAATTTTGGTTTCGAATCGTAAGGGAATCCTTTTTCGTAACCTATTTAAACTTATATTCTTGCTCTTAGGGACGATGATCGAGAAAATATTGTTAACCCCTTGTCATCGTTATCTGAACCTCATATATTGGATCCTTTTACGGATTTATCAACTATCGAAGCCCGAGAAAGCCCACTATTTCGTAATGCTAATCCAACAACTAATGATCTATTTACTTCTGAGGGCGTCGAAGACAAATTTACATCAAACATTACAAATTCTCTTCAAGCGATCTCTTTGAATGCTCAAAGCAAAACTCTCGAAAGTGACACGACAAATGTTAAACAGCAATCAAGAATGGATTTGGAGGATGATAATTTATCTCCCTCTAAAAAGAAAAAACAAGAGCCCCAACAAACGCAAGCCAAATCATTATCTGATATTTGGGCAAATACTTGCTCTGATGCTTTATCCTCAACAAATTCTAACTTGCCAATAAACACAAGTGGCTTGTTTGGTAATGGTGGGTTAGTGGATCTATCAGCAGTCTGGCTTACTGGAACCAAAAAAGATGCACCATCGGGCATAAATGACAATTTAAAATTCGATCAGGTGAGCTTAAAATTTTAAGTGCCTAGTATACTTTAAGGTGACTTCAGTTTCAAAAAATTTTGAGACACTTTTTTTCTACATCCCCATAGAGCTCGATTCTTAGAGATAACGTGTCTTAAATATATAAAAATTTAGATCGATAAATGGTCTCCTATGTTTGGTAATCAGCCTACAATTAATGAAACTCAGACTCCCTATGAAATTAAAAGTCAAAATACCACCAAATTACCGAATGCACATAATGATTGGTCATCAAGTGGTAGCCAAAATCTCGAAACTATGTATGGATCTACAAACTCTGGAAATGTTTGGAATTTCAATCATTCTGGGGCGCCCATATGGAATACCACAACAAACGAAGGTGAACAAAAAAGCCCACATAAGAATACCTTAGCTCAACAACAAGGTTTTAACAATATGGGTTTCAATCAATATGCTAATATTAACCCAAATGAGGAATCCATGTTAGGAAAAGAACAACCAGGCACATTGCAATGGGATACAAAGCAATCAAGTCAATATCAAAAGCCGCAAACTCAGGCATATTTTGGATACAACAAAAACCGTCTTTTTCAACAAGTACTTATATTTAATTATATGATTTTAAAATTTCACTTTCTTTAGATAGCATCACAACTTGGAGATGTAGAACAGGAAAAACTTCGGCAAATAAAAAACCCTAATTTTCCACTCCAACCCTCTTCTGGTGTATATTCAAATGCTCCACCTTATTCATTAAGCCCAACTTTACAAAACCAAGGTCCTAGTTCGGGATCAGCATTTAGTGGTTTAAAGGAGTCACCTCCTCGCCCTAATCCACAACCACAAGTACACCAATCCCAATCTGCAAATACGGCCATAATTAACAGCTACCTGAGCAGTATGCAGGTAATTTATTATATGAATCCAATATACAGAATGTTTAGAAAGTCTTATTTAATTTAAAGGACCAGTCCAGTAATTTACAATCATATGAAAAAATGATATATTCGGAAAGATCATAAAAAATGGAACATTTTTTGTTTTTACGACATGTTCTGAATCGTTGTAGTTTTCGAGATAATTGCGTTTGAATTTATTACAAGCTCTTCGTTGTAATATACAAACTTTTTTGAGTTTTTAGATCGATTTTTGCATCGATTTTTTAAATTTTCATAAAATGAACATTGTAGCAATTTGTATAGCTAAATGAGACGAACAAAATGACATCAAAATTATCCTTTTTGAACATTGTTTTGGGTTATTGAAACGAAAACCCTAATTCATGTTTTCGTTTCAATAATGCAAAACAATGTTCAAATTGGATAATTTTTGTGTCATTTTGTTCGTCTCATTTAGCTATACACATTGCTACAATGTTCATTTTATGAAAATTTAAAAGATTGATGCAAAAATCGATTTTTCTTCAAAAAAGTTTGTGTATTACAACGAAGAGCTTGTAACAAATTCAAATTTCAAAGGCAATTGTCTCGAAAACTACAACGATTCAGAACATGCCGTAAAAACAAAAAATGCTCCATTTTTCATGATCTTTCCGAATATACCATTTTTTCATATGGTTGTAAATTACTGGTCCTTTAAAAAATCTTATCACAGAAAGTTTTAAACTTTTTTGAAAATCGCACATATACTGATTTTTACAACTGTTTTTAACCCAAATTAACAGATCAATAATGGGATATACAGGGTGCCCAACATACATGTACAACTCCCTCCCCCCGAATTTCGGGAAGGGGGAGGTCGCCTGCAGGCTAAAATGAGCCCCGTACGCAAAAAATAAGTAAAAAGCCTAAACCTTGGCATAAGACTAGTCTTAGGCTTAGGTCTAGGCTTAGGCCTAATCCTAGCTTAGGCCTATCTATAATTTCTGAAATTTTCAGATATGCCTAGGCATATCTGAAATTTCCAGATATGACGGTAACATATATAAATAAATACGTTGTTTTAGATGTCTTATCCGTCTGATGAAGATCGAGCACGTCAACCTGCTAATCCTAACTATGTTAGTGGTCAAACAAACGCACAAAACCGTTATTCTTGCTATGGCTATAATCCTGGGCAAGCTTCTCATACTTCCCAAACATTTACACAGAATCAAACGCCCACCACCCAGCAAGGAAGACAATCTTCAATGAGTAATAATGGTTATAACTTTGAACCAACAACTCGCTCTATGTCATCACTTGCTCAATCTGCAAATTCATCTGTTATCAATAGCTATTTGAATAGCATGCAGGTTAGTTTATTTTAAAAAATATAGACAATTTTAAAATTTTCTAGTCTCCGTTGAACAATTTTGATAACATGCTCAACTTTAATCGTCAAAATAGTGCTAACCCCAGCAACTTCAACATGGGAAATGCAATGTCAGCCGAGCAATTCCAAATGAACATGTTCAATAGCATAGGAAGTTCATCCGGACTTATACAAAGTGGACAATATCAACGTCCATCTTCTGTTAATTCCACTCCTATGAACTATGGACAAGGTAGTAATGATACATCCAACAATCAATCTCAACCCTACTACATGTTTCGAGGAACCCATTAATTTTAATCCCTATGAACTTTTTGTAATGTTATTATTAATTTTTTAATGTTATTATACCTAATTCCCTTTATCACGTATTGTTTTATGTGTGCAGCATCACTAATCTGTTATAAATTACCTTATTTTTAAAAACTTATGCGAATTAATGTAGAAATCATATTTATATTTTTTATGCAGTCAATTTATTGAGTTAACTTTTGAGTTTTTTGTGTAATAAAGTTTTTACTTTTAATACACTACAATGCATAAATATGCACACCATACATTATCAATGGAGAGCTGTACCCTCATGTATCTAGCATCGAGCCAAAAGTTAAAAGCTACTTCCTGTAATAATCGACTCTTGGTCCATTAAGGAAGGACCCGGATCCCAAAAGTTGTTTGATTTGTCTAAATTTCACATGTACCCCCGTTTTTGACTATGCTGAGTCCGAAAATGAAGGAATTGACATCAACTTTTCAATTGGATTTTGATATCCGGCACATGGGCCTTGTTTTTCTTTGTTTTGAATACCAACGAAACTAAAAATTGCTATATCTCGGCCTAGGTAAAAGATCTCATCATGGTTTTGGTGTTTTTGGAATCCTCAAATCACGAGCTACAAACTTTATATAGACACTATGTGGTGAATTCGATGTCCAGGAGGAGTTATGATACCATCTTTGAAAAATTACGTCAAAAATTTGACCCCTAAAATACAAAGATTGATCCATATCTCTGGAAGATTAGATCGTAGCTGGCTTCCCAATAGCTCAGTTTTTAGGGATTTATTAGAGCTTTTCAAAAAGTGGTCGATCGCCGGAATCAGATTTATATTCGCGGAGATAGACCAATTTTAAGTTGGTTGGACAAAAACTCTAAATCTAAAATTAGCGAAATTGGCCATAATTTATATATTAGGTGCGAAAATAAGTTTCTGGATTTTATTGTTTCGGAAATAACAAATTTCTATTCGACTTCAAAGCGTAAAAAAACAATAAAACTTATTCAACAAAGTACTCTCCATTATAATCTATAATTTTTTCCCAAATTTTCGGCAATATTTCAAATCCTCGACAATAAAAATTTACGTTTTTTGATGTAAGTATTCATCCAATGCTTGACGAATTTCTATTTCGTTATTAAACACTTTTCCTCTGAGAAAATGCTCCAAACTTCGAAACAAATGAAAATCTGATGAGGCTTTATCTGAATAGGGAGCATGAGAAACTATTAACCAACTCAATCCTTCACTCCATTCGGTAACAATTTCAGTTGTGTGAGAACGTGCATTATCATGAAGATATTGAACACCATTTCTCAAACGGACATTGAAAGGCAGTTTTTCAAATCCTCGTCGAGGATTTGAAAAGTTGTAATGGAGAGTACTTTGTTGAATAAGTTTTGTTGTTTTTTATGTTTTAAAGTCGAATAAAAACTTATTATTTCCAAAACAATAAGATTCCGGAAACTTATTTCCGCACCTAATATATTCGAAAAATTCATGAAAAATGGAGCATTTTTTGTTTTTACAGTAAATTCTGAATCGTTATCGTTGTCGAGATAATCGCGTTTGAAGTTGGCTATTTTTGGAATTGGTTTAGAATTTGAATTCCCGCCAAAACCCTGATTTTCAATTTTGGCGGGAATTCAAATTCTAAACAAATTCCAAAAAATAGCCAACTTCAAACGCGATTATCTCGACAACGATAACGATTCAGAATTTACAGTAAAAACAAAAAAGGCTCCATTTTTAATGAATTTTTCGAATATATATAAATTATAGCCAATTTCGCTAATTTTAGATTTAGAGTTTTTGAAAAAAAATATGTTGAAAATAAAACGAAAAAAACGTTTTCAAGGGAGTCCGTTTATTTCCAGTCACCCTGTATAATAAAACTAGCTGTATTTAAAAAAATCTATACTAACAATTAATGTACAATTATAAATATACGATATGTTTTTTTTATGAAAATAAAATTAGAATATTTGAATGCACAACTGTATTGAGATCATAAATAAAACTTTTCCAGTCAATCACATTTATTTATCTAGGCGATAAGGCAATGGTACTCATCTCTTCTAGGCTAAAAAATAAAACTTGAATAAATTTTAAAAATCTTATGACAAAGTTCGATCTCGCATTGTTTTTATTTGATTTCGATATTTTTAAGCGAATATGTGTACTTACCTATGTCCAAATTTCAAATGCACAACTAAGAAGATTACACCCAGTATTACACATATACTTCCAACTACTATATAAGAAATACCCAAGAATGGGTTGCGACCGCCAGCCCAACTAGTTGTCGATATAATGAAAGACTTCTTCCCATTGAATGCCTTTACTGGGTAGTCTAAATTAGACTTTTAAGACACATTTTTTTAACTCTATTTCTCTTGTTAATTAAAATGGAGTTTTCGGTAACTCCGAGTTCCTGTATCTCAGTCAGTAAGAGTAGTAAGCCGATAATTCTATCATTTATCCTACTACAAGGAAAGCGACAGAAGTATTACAATTTTTTGTTGAATTTTTACAAGCATTTTTAACGAGCTTTTGGGAGATGGCCCCTAATTAAAAAACTACTCCCCAAAATTCGAGAATTCGGGATTTGCAATTTTTCCAAAAATAATTTTCTAACTAATTTTCAATAAAATAACTCTGCAGGGTGTTTTTCTATGCGTGAAATCGATTGCAAGCATTGCCGAATCTTGAAAACGCTTCCCTGACTCTGTATTAGATTATTTTCGCTTCAATATATATCTTTCCTGAATCAGGAAAGTGTTTATAAGGTTCGGCAATAAGCATTAACGATTTCTCGTATAGAAAAACTCCTCTAGGATTATTTTGGTGAAAATTAAAAAATTTGAAAAAATAGCAAAATTGCTCCTTTTTAAATCGAAAATCTAGTGGGATCAAATCTGCGAGACCAACGTTGCTTAATCCGCCAGATCGGACGCTTATGCAAATCAACCAACGAGATATGTAACTGAACTTTTTGATCTCATTCAGGGAAACGGACTATAAATAGTTTTTTGTTTAAAAACATACTGTCATTGATAGCTAACGTATAGTCTCCAGCGGGTAGACCATTGGTGAAGGTACCATTCCGAATTAAAATCCTATAGGGTTTTCGAAAAGTTGGCAAGGCAGCAGTTCGCATCCATACAATAAAATCTGTGTTAAGAAAGCCATTATTACATGTATTAGATGGATTATCATCAAGTTCATAAATGTACTTTTGCCAATTGATGGGCTTGGCATAACCCTAAAAGTAAGTAAAATTTTAAATGAGTTATCCAAGATCACGGATCTCCAAGATTGGATAATACTTACACGGGAACATTTCGACATAGCCCAGATTCTGAGGAAAATTTTTGGGACCTCGGATCCCTTGGAACTCTGATCCCTTGGAACCTGGACCCTATGGGTCCGGGACCCAAGGACCCTATTTAGGTTCGGGAAAAATTTCGACATATCGATAAAAATATCGAAAAACATTTCAATACTATACTAATGTTGTGGAGACTAGTAAACAAGGGAATGCAGCCGATGTTAAAAAAATAAAATTAATTAACCCTAGTCATGTGATTTTCTGATAAATACATTCAACAAATTATATCGAATTAAAAAGTGTTAGGAACTTTGAATCACTTTGTAATTATCTACGAAACAATTATAAACATGCCTTAAATTGTGCCGTGAGATTTGCTAATGTTTGAGTTTTACAATCTTCTGCGTTTGACATCCCAGGATTACGAAATTTCTGTTTTTTATCTACATCCCATACAACACCTTCATATGTCCATGGTACTGGAATTGGATTTCCTGACGGGCTTTGATAAGATAATTCAAATGTATCTAAAAAACTAATGAAAATTAATGAAAGAGGATAACTTTTTTTGGTTTTTCATTTTTCATGAAATGTTTAAAATCCTACTTATCTCTAAAAATATGAAGAGATTTTATGGTATGTAAGAAAATTTTCTTTGACATATTAGGTCTAGCACAAAATAATGTTCCAAGATTGAAAATTAAAATTGATTTTGCTCTAGATCCTTGTAGGATCTAGATAAGTTTTATGGACTGATTTTTGGGGATTCTTGAAACTTCAGTCCGAGTCATCTTAAAAACGTCATCAAAAATTTTCCTCGTATAAAAAACGGGGAATTCACACAAATGAGTCCACAAAACTTTTCCTACGATGATCTAGAGAAAAATCAATTTTAGTTTCCAATCTTGGGACATTACTTTTTGCTAGGGTTGTGAAAAGATTTTGACGGTTTTTTCCAGAACTTGACAGATTTTTTTTCCAATTTTATATGAAAGACGTTTACCATTGAACATAGAATTTGCAATTGCACCACATGGAACAATTTCTTCGCCATTAACTTTATCATATGGTGCTTCACAATCCGTGATGGCCTACAATTAACATTAATGCATCTTTTTTACTTAAATTCTTTTCAAGTTACTTTTAAGTTTGTTCCAAGTAGTTGTTTATCACTTCGACTTTTTACATAACGCCGATGGTTTTGAAAATAATTTTCAAGGCCATAATAAAAATAAACATCACCCTATAAAAGATAATAATTTGTTTAAATCAAATAAAAAGGAAACGAGATTGTGTATTACAACGAATATAAAACCGAAAAAAGTCGAAACAAAACCGAAAACGATTGGTCAAAACCAATAAAAACCGAAAGAAACTCTAAAAAACCCCAGGGGTGCATGATTTGATGAATTTGATCCTAAATTTATTGAATTAGGGATGCTATAGTATCATGTACACAAAAGGCCCTATCGGCATAAATGGGTTAAGTATTTTATTTCGCGGAGATAAGTCAATTTTAATTTTAACGATCTTTCGATGGAAAGCCAAGTTTTTTCGCTATTGGTATGAAAAAAAAATATGATAACGTATGATAAAACTTACTTCAAAGGCTTTTGCTAGACGAATTGTCATTGGACAGCTGTTGATACTGCAATCATATGGTTGAATGTGTTCATTTACTAAATAAAAGTATATAATTAGAATATAGTTAAATGAAGTTTACAAAGATTAGTAAAAATAAAATTAGAAAGTATACAGCGTGGCCCAATAAAAAGAGAAATTTTGCGATTGTTGCAAAATTTTTCACGTTTTTAATTTTCACCCAAATAACCCTATAGGGAGTTTTTCTATGCAAGAAATCGATTACGCTCATTGCCGAGCCTTGAAAACGCTTACCTGACCATGAATTATACTATTTTCGCTTCATTATATACATATTTTACCTGAATCAGGGTCAGGTAAGCATTACAAGGTTCGGCAATGCGATCAATCGATTTCTCGCACATAAAAACCCCCTATAGGTTTATTTTGGTGAAAATTAAAAAACTTGAAAAATCGCAAAAACTCTCATTTTTTGGGCCATCCTATACAAATTAGACTGTAAAAGATCAAACACTACCTCCATCACTAGCCAACAATAAAACAACTCCGATAGGTATAGAAACGGCTCCAAGAATAAAAATAGTCGGAATCACGGTCCAAGCGGTGAGAATTGGTTGCCATGCTGGGAGTTTTTGTTGTCTTAGTCTTGTGGCTAAAAAATCGTTATAAACACAAACATTCATAAATTCACCTTTTGGCCTATTCTTTTTTTGTTTTGAACCATTTTCTGAAGGTGGATATTGTAGATCTCCATTTTGTGCATTTATTCCATTAGTCAAGTGTTGAGAATCAGTCATCGTAGTACATAAATAGGATATATGACAATTTAAGAGACACTTTCTTGAACAGTCGTTTTTTTACCAAAGGTCGCCCTTTAATCTAGTAATAAAATAATCAAAAAGCTTAATTAAAAACTATGATATAGTTTTTGCATTTAAAAATATACTAATGTATCCATAACATTTGGGCTTATCAATTAAATATGAAACATTCATTTATTAATCCTACTACATTAAACGTGTAATGTCTGTCTGTGTGTCCAGACGATCTCGGAAACGATGTAAACGGACAGTGCCATTGCAAAAGTGTAGGGGACGTTGATAGAAGACGATTGATACTAAAATCATCGAAATCGGAGATAAAATTTTTTTATACTTTTTTATGTTTTTTATTATGTTGTAGCCGATTTAGGATCATCGTTCTTGATTCTAAATCTCCGACTATTCTTCTAGGCTTAGGTCTATGCTTAGCGAATCTTGAATATCCTAAATCGGCTATCCGACTCAGGATCAGGTGAAATCCTAAATCGGCTGCAACAATTATTTTACTCTAGAGTAAAATCTCGAGGAGTACCGCTCGGAGTCACATTTTACTCTAGAGTAAAACGTTCTGGAGTGCCACTCGGAGTCATTTTCAGAGAAACCGTGAGCGCGTTAGCACTCGGCCCCAGTACTAAAAATATAAAAAATAAAACAATTAAAATCCGCTAAAGTTTTCTTGAGCATAAAAGCAAATCAAGTAATTTACAAAAACTACTATTTTATTCGACAATGGGATTGTAGTCTTTGTCTTTATCCTGGGACTTTTGTGATGTTTTAATGGCCTCTTTCTCAAGCTCTTCAATACTGCGCTTTTGCTTAGCAATCTTCTCTTCAAGCTGCTGCTTTTCAGCCTCATGGCGCGCGACATCTTTTTCGAGATCGGTCTTCATCTTTTCCAGTTGGTCTTTTTGTTTTTTATAGAAATACTCTTCCTCACGAGCTGCTTCCATTTTTCCAAATGCACCCCCTATAAATTCAAATGTAATAATAATACTTATGTACAGNTTTTGTTTTTTATAGAAATACTCTTCCTCACGAGCTGCTTCCATTTTTCCAAATGCACCCCCTATAAATTCAAATGTAATAATAATACTTATGTACAGGCTGACCCAAAATAATCCGACACTTTTCCAAGATATTATAATATTGATTTTATCATATCTCAGAGAAAATGAAGTTATACAAAATGGCTTTGGTATTTGTATAGTTCTGATTGACACCAAAACCATTTTGTATAATCTTAATTTCGTTGACTGGATTGCTCAATAGGTGCAAACCCCTATAGCTAAACCACGAATACAGCGTAAAACTACATGGAAAACTAGAACTTTTAAAAAGCAAATTGAATGCCGATGGGAAGGAAAAATTTTCTATGGGGCTCACAAGGTTTAAACCCTTATTTTTCGTTTTAAGGCCATATCTCGATCATTTTAAATCATTTTGGGCTGAAATTTTTTTCGTTTAAATCTTGAGATCACGGTGAACAACTTTTTAGAAAATCACTTTTTGTGAAAACATTTCTGCGTTAAGAAAATCCTTATGAAAATATTGTTTCCATGAATGAAATCTTGCTTTATAGTCCATTTCAGCGGGAGAACCAAAAAATTTAATACAGCGTAGCAAAGTGACTGAGGTATGGTCTTAAAACGAAAAAATAAGGGCTAACATCCTGTGGGCTTGTAGAAAAAATTTTTCTTCCCATCACCATCCAATTTCCTTTTTAAAATTTCTTGCTTTCCATGTAGTTTCACGCAGTATTCGTAGTTTGGCCAAAGAGGTGTTGCACGTAGTGAGTAATCCTGATAAAAACAATATTACAATATCTTGGAAGGGTGTTGGATTATTTTGGGCTACTAATTATTTATAAATTTAAGGTATTTATAAACTAACCAGCTTCACGAATTGCTCCTCCAGCACCACCTGTTTTACCAGCACCCGAACCTACATCTCCCGTTTGGTCTCTACCAACCATACGAATGCTGTTGACAATAAAAGGTCGGCGTAAAAAATTGCGAATCATAATGATTTTGTCTAAAAACTTTTTATCTGAATTAATATAAAAAAATTAAAATGAAAAATCATAATCAAAATTAGGGCTGAGCTTTTTGTGGGGTTTTTGAAACCCCGCAGCTGAGATCTCGTTACCTCGTAATAAAAAGTTGCGGGGTTTGATGAAACCTCGCAACTTTTTATTGCGAGGTAACGAGATCTCAGTTGCGGGGTTTCAAAAACTCCACAAAACGCTCAGCCCTAATCATGATCTCAGCCCTACACATGATAACATAATATCTGAAAGATCCCTAAGTTTAAGCTTAAGCGCCTAAGCTTAGACATTAAGGCGCATAGGTTTTTCTGCAGAAAATCGAATATTCGTTTTTGTTCCATTAACATATCCCTGTATCAGGGTCAGAGAAGCATTTTCACGCGTCGGGAATGCGCGCAATTATTCCCCTCATAAAATTACCCCAATAGGGGTCATTTTTAGTAAAAAAATTTCCAAGATAAAAAACGTTATTTTGATTCCATCTCCCTTAAGAGTATCAAATCGATTTTTAAAAAACTTCTCCAAATCGACTGATTTTTTGTACTCTGGGATTTCGCTCGGAAGTGCCGCTCTTAGTCACTCTCGGAGAAATCGTGAGCGCGGAGCGCTAGGTTTCCAATACTATAAATTATATAAGCATAAATAATCATATTTTTTTACGATTTCCACTGATCCCACTTTTTGGTCCCCCGTGACCCTATAAACATGTTGATGATGAATCTTCAATTGTTTACAATAGATTATTGGGACGTTATTCATTTTCTTTATTATTACAGTTTTATTATTTTCTTTTTAATATTGAGACTATTTAAAAAAATTTTATAACTCTACATTGTATGCACATTCAGATATTACTTAATCAAATAGGAGGAGGATGTGACAAAATATTACGGTTGATTACAAGGAAAAGGGTCAAAAATCTGAAAAAAGAGAAAAATATTTCAGATGTTTTTGAGTAAAATTGTAAAAGTAGATTTTTCGAAAAAAAGTCCTGGCTAAGACCCTGCTCTAGTATAATTGCTCTGTTGCCTAAAAATTAATTTTTTATGAAGTTCTATACCTCTTTTTTTTTATTAAATTCAAAAATTTTTTAACGTGTTTTGAGGATGAATTCTCGACAGAAATGCACCCTAGAAGGTTTTCGATACGGGAAATCGATTCCCATAAGAATTGAGCGATAAAAAAAATTTTCTGTTGCCTTGTACGGAGGTCCTCTAGAGCCCATAGGATCTAATAAGGAAAATCGAATCATAAAATCGTCAACGAGTTTCGGTTTTTGAGGGTTTTTAGCCGAAAAACCAGAATCCTACGGATTTGAGACGATCCGAGGCAACCTAACCGTGAGGTTGGTCTTTTGAGGACAAAATAGGTTACAACTCCAGTACAAAGTAAAGATTTCTCATGGGTACAAATATTCACCGAAAAATATTGTTTGGAAATCCTTTTCTGAAGCCAAGATACAAGGATCAAATGTTCAAAGATAAAACATTATGTATTCTTGTCATTATATTTTAACTCTTATAATGCTACTCTTTAATAAAAATTTTATTAAAAGATAACGTTGTACTCGGTTAAATACAAAAATTGCATCTTATTATATACAAACTGAAAATCGAGTGCCTACGGCGCTTCGGCTCTGCGTCACTTCCGAACTATGCTCCCGAGCGTCCAAAGCAGCGCTTCGAGAAGCAAGGGTATCTCGAGATACCATTATAACGTAAAAATAAACAAATTTTTGTGTAAAAATTTTTCGTCGGAGATAGTAATAGAACCTGAATCCTTTGGTGTGGATGGCGAATGCGTTTCCACTACACTGTAAAGACATGTATTATAAAGTCTACAAATTTTATCCTTATTATAACGTAAAAATAAAAAATCTATTTTCTAATTTTTCCAACGGGGTATCCCCTCGGTGCCAAAAGTTTTAGAATTTCATCCTCTTCACAATGGTATATCGTGAGAAGGATTGTACTTTCAAAAGTTAGTCCGAACACACACACACGCACATTACATATAAGAAGATTATAAATATACAAGTTCTATACAAGATTCTAAATTTACTTATATTGGATCTGATCCCTTATAACCTTCATCTGATCCCTTATAACTTTCATTTGTAATGATTCTTACAGGTGAATCTTGTTTATATATATCCAATACTGATGTAATCCTTTGCTAAAAATTTTTTAATTTTTATTAATATTTTTATTGTTATAAAATGCAAGGTGCGGAACCGGAATTGTCGAGTACGGAAACGGAACTAGAATCATCGAGACGGAAACAGAACCGGAACCGAACTACAGACTGGTCGAAACTAGGGCTGTAGCGGAACAGGTTGAATGGCCGGAACCGAGATCGTTGAGTACGGACCCGGAACGGAACCGAGACAAAGGCCGGAATTTAAAGGAACCGGAACGGAACTACAGCCCTGCTGGGACACCCTTTAAAATAGACATACCGATGATGTTAATAACTTGTTAAGTTCTTTTTTTATTTTTAATGATGTATGTCTACTTTTGGCATTTTCGCTCCAACATTCTTCCATAATATTACAAAGATCCCGAATTACTGGCTAAAATTAAATTTTTTTAATATAATGAAGAATGTGCTTACATTATTTCCATTTCTCCATTCGCCTTCAATAGTTGGCCTGTGCTTTTCGATGCAAACTACCGCATTCATTTGTTCAAATGAAGGATCGCTTTCAACTAAACCTTCATATGGCAAATTATAAGGTCTAGCTTCTATGGACTAAAAAATTGTTTAAAAATGTAATTTTTCAATATAAATTAACTCTATCATCAGATTTTTCAACTCGTTCTCCTTTCGCATCTTGAAGAATAAGCCCAATGGGAGGATTAGGATATTGAAAGCTACCAGATTGGGAATTGATTGATGGCATCGTTCTATCTGATCCGGTACCTATACCACTGGATGTAGAATAGCTAATAAGTCTTCTATGACCTGAATCAATTTGAGACTTTTCTAGTTCATATGGCTCCTAAATATGTAAACTTTTAGTTATAGTTGCATAGGCAAAACTCAAAAAAGCTCTATTTTTTATAACGGGGCTTTATGGTTTTTGTAAATTAAAAAAATAAGCATAATCATAAAGTACCCGGCTCAGTGCCGTAGATAAGGGGCATCAGAACACGTGACCTCCTAGAAGCTGAAGGCAGGGTATTCAGTAGTGGTGCGTCGAAATCGTAATTAAGGTGTTATAATTTCGCGAAATCGAAATCGGGGTCGTAATTTCTTTTTTTGAACAAAATTTTTTGTAAAAATTAAAAAATTAGGGGGTTACCCTTAAAAAATTGAAAATCAAAAAATGTTTCCTAGCTTAAACAATTGATTAAAGATTTGTATATTTTTGTTATTAAATAAATTGTGTAACCTGAATCCTTCTCACTATTTCCCATAACACTAAAGAAAATGAGTAAATATCTGCCATTTTAAACTCTTCAAAATTATGAACATTCAAAGTTTTATTGAGTAATTCCGGAGCCATATAGCGTTTTGTTCCCACTTGAATGTTGACTTTTTCTGGGATAATTTTGCCGTTTTCTCTTTAAATAATACATAAATTTAATAAAAAAAATTAATAACTCACAATCTAACGGCTAAGCCAAAATCAGCAATGCAGCAAACGCCTGGTCTCTTGACAATCACATTTTTAGATTTAAGATCACGATGAGCAATCTCTGGCTTACAATTACTTCCTGTCCCATATACCCGAGTATGTAAATGTTCAATTCCACTTATAGTACTATAAATATTAACTATACTCTCATACATGAAGAGGTGGCACTAATTTTGGAAACTGTGTTTGGGGGTCTTATGTTTTTGCAGTATTTTGCGTGGGGGGGGGGCTGGGACAGGGATGGCCGACTGGTTCTCTGTATGGGAGAGAGGCACTAATTAGTCTCCCCTATACATATACAGGGGGAGGCAAAAGTCCTGGCTTAGGCGGACAAAAGTCATGACTCAGGCGGACATAAGTTCTGACCTAGGCAGACAAAAGTACTAACCTAGGCGGACAAAATTCCTGACATTGTCAAAAACGCTGAAAAGGTGTTTTCTCATCCAGAATTGTCGAGAAAACACGTTTTTGAAATGTAAGACTTTCACCCCTTGGGTCAGGACTTTTGTCCGCCTAGGTCAAGACTTTTTGCCGCCTGGGTCAGGACTTTTGCCTCCCCCTGTATGTATACACTTATTTTTGAGGCTTTAAGACTAACCTAAAAGCTAAATCTAAAGCCTCTTTTAAACCTAATGGTTCTCTTCTTCTTAAATAATCATATAATGAACCGTATTCATGATAATCTGTGACAAGCATCATTTGGGTCATAGAATCAACATTGCTACTTATATCTACAGCCTTGAACTCTTAAATATTATTATAAACGAATATTTTGTTTAAAAAAGTTAAAATTTTACGTAAAATATTTGCATGATTTAGCATTTGAGTTTGGTAAATATCTCGTTCATTTTTCCAGGATTCTTCTTCCGTTGTATAAAATGTCTATAACTATTTGTTTAAAATATTTTTTGAAATTTTACTTTAACAGCAACATAACTTCCACGATATTCAGCTTTATGAACTTCACCATACCTTCCTTTAGCAACAAGGCCCAATATTTTTAGGTCTAATGCAATAGTGCGCTGGGTTAATGAAGCCCCGCCAGAACCAGAGCCACTTCTAAATTATTAGGGTTCGGATAAATTATTAGACATTTGAAATTGAGAAATGTATTGTTCGTTCTTTTTTAAAAACAATTGGACACAAGCGGAACTCGAACACTGAGCATTAGTGACTAATTGCACTACGCTATGGTGCCCCAACTTTTTTGCATTACAACTGAAATAGACTATAACTGCTTTTATAGTATTGAGAGCCCTTATAGAAAACGATCGTCCCTATCCTTATAACAGCACAATTTTTCTACGTTCGTATGAGTCCAAGTATTTATTCCAATGTCCAATACTTTCAAAAGTAATAATAAAACTTGGTATAATAAAGAAAATAAAAAATCATACGACGTTTCACTGCAAAGAGGTTTTTTGTCTTCGTGTAAAAGAGATATGTCGAAAGTGTCATTACTGAATGTAGACGTCTTTTTTACAAATGGCAATTTTCCTAAAACTAATTAATCATAACATAAATGGTAATTGATAATATGAAAAATTGACTTACGTTTTAGAAATTTCGTATAAATAATCCAAATTGTTAAAAGAATTAAAATTCCTACAAGAATGCAGATTCCAATTATAATAAATGCCAACCAACTTCGTTCATTTAACTTATCAGATTCACCTTAAAATTTTTAATATTCATCCAAATTTTTAATATCCTTTAACACAGGCAGTGCCTTGTTGGTTAGGAGTTGGTATAAGTATTTGGGCGTATCCTGACCATGATCAGGGATGCAACATAACCGGAAGAAAATTCGTAATCCAAAAAATTTCGGAATTCGTAATTTTTCGTAATCCCAAAAAATTTATAATATATCTATTCTCAAAATTTTTATATATTTCTTTCTCAATTATTATATTGCAATTGCAAAAGTTGCCTGAATTTCAATAAACTTTCAATAAAATCGTGTTTATTGATACGATTGGCTCAACTCCACTAAAACCTGAATTCGGGAAGAATCAGGAAACAGAGTTTATATATAATTTTCCAACAAAAGAGTTGTATGTACTAGCGCCATGAGGCGCTCGATCCAGTTTATTAAACAAAAAACTTACCATCTTTAATCTCGTTTTCATTGATATATGCCGGTGGCGTTATATTCAAATTACAATAATTGCCTTCATAACAACAAGCAATACTTTTCAGAGAAGCATGAGGTGTTCTCCAAGCATTACACTAAAATAAACTAGACACATACCGCCTACGGCGCTTCTGATCGCCAATCCCAAGCTACGCTCCCGAAAAAATTTGTTCATTCAATTCGTTTATTCATAAAATTTTGAATTTTCTAGTTAAGATTAATTAATCGTTTTAAAAAAATTTTCATTGATTCATGCAATGTTACATGAATCATTGAAAATTTGTTTATTCGTCTATATGAGACGAATTGTAGATGTCTCCAAAAACGATTTTAGTACAGTTGACCGTCCGAGTGTTAAATATAATTTATACCGTTAACCAGCTTGCGTCACTGCCTCGTTCTAATGGGGCGCAACCATACCTATGCCAAGTTTCTTGTCTTCTTGTCTCTTCATTATAAACCTACAAATTTTTTATTTATGATCCGCTGTAATCTAACCTCTTGCATTGCATGAAAACATGCTGCCCAATCATCTTTAACACATGTTTTATCATAATCACAATGATCGGGCCCATAGCTGCAATAACAAAGATTGAGCAAAGTTTTATTTGTGAGATCACTCGAATGTTTGTTGTATAATGGCCCATGAGTTGGTCGGCCAACTGCATCTTCTGGAATGTCTAAAAATTATTTTTTAGAAGTTTACACGTTTTTCAAAACTAGAAAACAATCTATTTTCACAAAGATTTTAAAATTTACATAAAAAAGCAAATCAACATGTTTTCAGCTCAGCGAGATGAATAAACGACATCAAATAAAATGACACCAAAAAACTTTTACTTTCAATAACCCAATTCTATCTCCAAATTGGATAATTTTGTGTTATTTTATTCGTCTCAAATAGACGAATAAAATGCTTTAGTTGTTTTTTAGGTAAAATTTAAAATCTTTTTGAAAATAGATTTTTCCTAGTTTTGCAAAGTCCGTTTAGAAAAATCCTACAACTATTTTTTTATTGAAAGAAATTTAATTTGACTAAAATATAATTATTTTTAGGGCTGAGCGTTTTGCGGGGTTTTTGAAACCCCACAGCTGCGATCTCGTTACTTCGCAATAAAAAATTGCGGGGTTTGATGAAACCCCACAACTTTTTATTGCGAGGTAACGAGATCTCAGCTGCGGGGTTTCAAAAACCTCGTAAAACGCTCAGCTCTAATTATTTTACTTAAAGATTTATCCTCTTCTTGCCATGGATCTACATAATCGTGTTTGAATTTATTTAACCGATTTTCTCTTAAGAATCCAAATGAAAGATTTAACAATAAGGAAAGAAAAATTAAAGAAAGAAAAGATTTCGGCACCAATCTTATACAGGATTTTTGCATGTGGTAAGTCTCGATAAACCCTAAAATGAAATCGATTTTGTATAAAGTTTGTAAATACTAAAATTTAAAAAATTTCATAATTGCTACATGAAATAAGAAAAAAATGATAAAATGGGGTGCCTTTCGCGTCGTAATCGATTAAATCACAGTTGATTAGCGGTTGACTGAGAAAATCGGAGCAAACAAACGAGTAAGAACAATACAATGCCCAATCGTAAAGACGCACTGTCAGTCAGCTGAGTTTTATATACTTTTTAAGCGACAACATATTATATAGCAAAAATGTCAATAGCCTTTTTAGTAAGTTAAATATATATTCAGGGGTGTTATAATATCTTTATTTAAAGGTTTTTCCTTTATTTTTAAGCAAAACCTTCATACTTTTAAAGTTTCTTTATTTCCAGCTCAAAGCCTTTAAAAAAAAGGCATTTTTATATTTTTCATTTTTTTCAAAAAATTTCCTGTAGTTTACATCAAAAATGCACAATATTTTCGATTTTTCCAAGAAAAATGTCTAAATTTACCATTTTTCTAATAAATTATAATTTTCATAACATTTTCGGCTTAAAACAAATTTTTTTATCATGCGGCGCTGTTTTTTAAATATTAGGTGTATAACCTTATCGTGTCGGTTTTTCTAAATATTTTTTTCTTAAAAATATTTAATACAAATTTTTCAAAATTATCTATACTCGTTACATATTGAGTCGAGAACATACGTGTACAACCCCCCCCCCCCGAATTTCGAGGAGGAGGGGTCACCCGCAGGTCAAAATGAGCCCTGCCCACAACAAAATTTGCGGTCCGCCCGCAGACCGTGGACTGAATGCCGGCGGGCTATGGGCTGTAAAATTAAAAAATTTCCAAAAGTATTTCTCAAAAAAATTTGCGCCTGTGGCGATGGTTTTTTGCTTTAACTAAAAAATGTCACCAACAATTTACAAATTCTGGCATTTTTTCAACAAAATCGTAATTTCCATTTTCATCAGCATCTTCAGCAAAAAATAAGTATGTTGCAAAAAAATTTTCGCCTGTGGCGCTGGTTTTGCCTTAACTTAAGGATTTTAATAAAATTTTCGTCGGAAGTCGAAATTTTCTAAGCATTTTTATCTTAAAAAACTGTTTTTCAATAAAAAAAATTTTCGCGCCGACAGGCGTGAAAAAAAAATAAGGGGGGACTATTTTTTTAAAAAAATCGAAAAAAATCATCTTGGTCCCTCTTATGTTTTCCCCAAAATTTTGGAAAATTTTCGAAAAAAACATAAAGAGGGCCAAAGCAATTTTTCCTGCCCGCAGAAAATAAAAATTTTCGGAGTGTTTGTACAAGTATGGTAGAAAAATAAGTCTTTAAAAAATATCGAACTTGATTTAGTTATTGAAAAGATATGCTAAAAATACGGAATATACAGAAAAATGTAAAAAATCTTCTTTCTAAACTCAATAAATCTATATTAATTTTGAATATTTGATATTGAATTTGGGTTTAAAATTAGCTGCGCAGTTACAATATGTCAAATGAACTAACATAAAAATATGGCATTTTTGTTAAAATTCCACTCCTATTCCTCAACCGTCTGCTTTTTTCGCTTTTTCAACTTTGACTGGACCGGTGTGGCGACTTGCTGGCGCCCCATAAAACCAATTCCACGCCGCCTCCTTCAGCTCATCAAAGAACAGAAAGATGATGCGAAAATATTAGTCACCATTCAGGGAAAAATGTTGACGATTGATGGCGCCAGGATATCGTATCTATTTTAACATGTAACAATATAGAAATTGGAAGTTTTTCCCGATATTTGGAAAGTTTATAAAAACGGAGGTATTGGTTTTAACATCAACCTCTGAAATGTTGTAGTTTTCGAGATAAAGAAATTTGAATTTGTGTTCATGTTTTCGTTGTAATACACAGACTTTTTTGAAAATTTTAACACTAAAATTGACTTTTTTGTTCAAAAAATGAAAAAATGTCACTTTTTGTAGTTTTTGAATGATTTTTTCAAAATTTTTCAAGTTTTTCAATTTTCACCAAAAAACCTATAGGGGTATTTTTTATGCGAGAAATCGACTGCGAGCATTGCTGAACCTTGAAAACACTTCCCTGACTTTGAATCAGGGAAAAGACGTGTGTATTAAAGCGAAAATAGACTAATATAGGATCAGGGAAACATTTACAAGGTCCGGCAATGTACACAATCGATTTCTCGCATAGAAAAACCCCTATAGAGTTACTTTCGTGAAAATGAAAAAACCCCTTTTAAAAAATTGAGAAAAAATCTCAAAGTACCTCTTTTTTGGGGCACCCTGTATGACGATTTTCCGCTGATCCCATTTTTGGACACGGTTTTTCCGTCGTGCTCAGGAAATCAACTGAATCGTCATAACAGGCATGCAGACATTACACATTTATATTAATAGGATAATACAGTCGTAATAAATAATTATATTGGCATGGCACAAGATGTACTTTTTGGAAATTCTTTGTTAGGAACCAAAAACCAGAAGGCCGAGCTCAGGGGCTCGGCCTTCAGTCTTTCTTTGATGCCAAAGACGGAGATCGAGCCTGTGCCTTTCTGACTGTAAAGCTAACTCTTTACCAACTACGCCACGAAGGCAGATCAACAAATGGTTTTCATTTTCCACCCAAATACCTAAGCTAAAAAAGCAAAAATGAAAAATTGAATTTTTAATTTTTTTTCATAGGTCGTATCCCCATGATTTTGGTGTCGTTTTTCTTCTCTCGCCGAGCTCTTTTCAGAAATCTAAGCCATAACGGGATCAGCCTTAAGGTTACGAAATTTGTCCGTACAGACAGACAACAGACAAACGCACATTTTTCGTTTAATATTAAAAGATATAGATAAAACTTTAATGCTAGAAAGGTTTTGTAGCATATTAGAAAAGTCTAGTTCTACATCTAACCTAACCTTAAATAAAATTTACAAGCTTTTAAGTAAAATTTATTCTTTTTAAGATATAATAAACACCAATTGGATGCACAACATATAGGCACTCTTTATATTAAATCTTGGGAACAGTTTTTATAAAAAAACATATATAATTTCGTTGATATAGGAAAAGGCACAAGTCATTCACCCGTTTGATTTGTCACATTTATACTAAATTTTTAATATATTTAAATAAATCTATAATAATATTACCAATTCTTGGTTATTTTGGGTTATTAGCATTATTGTTTCTGGGAAAATTACCACTTCCATCTTTTGACGGCGGATATCTAACAGCTTTGACATTATCTCGAGATTGTTGTGGATATTTCATAGTTCGTTTGAATGTTTGACGTTCTCTATCCATTTCTAAGTCTTCTAGACGCTGAGTTAATGTAAGTTTCTGTTGTATAGCCATTCTCAAAAGAGAATTTAAAGTTTTCTTTTCCTCTTCAGCTGTTTTAAGAGATTCTTTGAAACACTCGACCTAAAATGTTCAGATTTATTAAAGGGGGTGCAAATTAAGGCCCTTTCTCAAAAACTTTTTTTTTGAAAAATGACTTTCTAAGGGTAAAAATAGGGTGAAAAATCGATTGTGCACATCCCCGTCGCGTGACAATGCTTCCTTCACCTTGTTTTCACGAAAATAGCACTATTTTTAACATGAAATAGTGCTATTTTCGCAAAAACAAGATGAAGTAAGCATTTTCACGCGACGGTATGTGCGCAATATATTTTTCACCCTATTTTTACCCGTAGTAAGTTATTTTTCAAAAAAATTTGTTTTTGGAGAAAGGACCCTAATTTGAATTCCCCTTTAAGTTATATTCTGCATTTATGATTTTGTTTCGAAATTATATTTACCTGAGCTTGTAATTCTTCACAACGCGCTGTATACATGGCCCGATGTGAAGCAAATGTTGCTGCATCTTCTTTAAACTGTCTTAGTTCTCGTCGTAATGTTTCCAAAATTTCATCTTTTAGCTTCTTTTCTGTTTCAAACTTATTTCGCATTGATTGTAATGCTGATTCGGTAGAAATTTTGTTTGAACGCAGAACTGATCGAAGAGATCCAACTTGCTCGCTAAATAAATTATGAACTACACAATTGTTTTGAAATACCGCTTGACATTAAGCTGAGCTTTCAGTTTGGTAATCTGTTGATATAGTTCGGCTTTGTCAGAATCTTCAACTTCCATTCTAGATCTAACCATACTTTCAGCAGTTCTCTTAACAATACGAAGTAGCTCTTGTAAATTAGAAGAAACTTGAGCCATCTCATCGTCGTTATCTATAATGTTTTTAAATTTTTTTAATAACATGGAATCTAGCGCTATCGCGCTCAGAGAGGAGAGTGGATTTTCCACTCCGGCCACTTGCTCAGAGAACTTACTCCGAGCACTCTGCTCCTATCTCTGAGTACTCCGCTCTGAGTTCTCTGCTTGCTCCGAGAACTTGCTCCCAGTATACAGCTTTCAGAGCTCTACTCCGAGTGCTCCGCTTCGCGCGTTAACGTTCCAAGCAGAGTCGTGTCCAGGATTTTGATTTTTGTTTGTTTTGGGTGGCCACCTAAGTAAAAACTTCATTTTTAAAAGAAATTTTCGGTTTAGGGCATGACCCCCTGCGTTGTCAAAAAACGTAGTTCTTGGGTTTAAATCAAGCCCCCCGAGATCGTCTGTACAATCAAACAGATATTCCATGTTTATAGTAGTAGGGTTGGGCGGAAATGGATTTTCTACGCTTTCGAAATAGGTGTAAAATAAAAGAACCTTCAATAAATTTCTTCTTCAAATCATTTGCGCTCACTAGATCTTCAATTTTTTCAATACAAGATAGCTTTGGAACTAATTCTGTGATAAATTTCTCTGATAGTATAGGTCTTTGAATGGATTCCAATATAGACATTCGAGGTGATCTAGAGTCTCGATCATCGATTCCATCATCTCCATAAGCTATGGATGAACTAGCTGGGGATGTAGCTCTAAATTATAACACTATAGTTTTTTAAACCTCTTTTAATGATCACCTAATATCTCCATCTGAACTACTTTCTGCTATGAGCTTTAAGTTCTGCATAATTTTGGCTACTTGTCCACCTACATCAAGTTGACTATCCTTGTCTGTTATTTCACTGTAAAATTGATTCAAGATAGCACTTAAATGTAGCATGGTATCTTGAGCTGATGCAAGCTTCGCGTTTTTGTATCCAGCAAAGAGTATAGCTTCCTTTAGATCAGCTTTTTGCTTCTCTATCTGCCTTTCTAATGCTTTATCTGCTTGTGAGACTTTATTCCGTTCATCTAATCGCTGTAAGGCCAAGTCCATAAAATCTTTCAATTGTGATAAATCGGTCGTATCTTTAAAATATCATATTTGTAAACTTATTATAAATATTAGGTTGTCCCAAAATCATCTGACCTTTTTAGTTTTTTGAGGTTATTGCTGCGAGGTTTACTTCTTGACAAGAGGAAAAAATTTAGCGAAAAGTAACCCTCACCAAAATAACTTCAAAAACTAAATAGATCAGAAACTTTTGGAACATCATAATAAAATGCTATACCATTTATTCCATTGATGTCTAACTTTTTAAGTAGTGGCAAAAGTAGTTGTAACGCTTGCTTTTGAGTTTCTGATAGCTTTGTTAACAAACTTTCATTTTCTTCTTCTAGTTTTGCAACTTTCTCGTTATACCCACCATGTATTTCCGAAAATAGATCCGAGCCTTTATAAGGGGCTGCGAATGTATGTGATTCAATCGGACCGTCTGCTATGAAGGATGATTCAAGCTAAAATTGTATTGTAACTCTATTTCAATATTATTTTTACTTGTTTCAGTGCGTTAGCATCTTCATTATCGTTAGCCCCTCGGATATCCATCAAGAAGTTGTTCAAGCTTGATAAATGTTCCGCATTTTTAATGTGCTCAAGCTCTTTTTTAAGAGCCATACGTTGTTCTCGCTCTTGTTGAGCTGTCAATAACGCTTCTTCAACTTGGCGATCGGCTAACGCACGAAGTTGATTAGCTTCTTCAGTAGCAGAATGGAGTATTTCGGTTTCTTCTAAAAGTCGACTGATTTCAAGTTTCATTGCTTCGTATTCTACTTGTGCGGATTTCAAATTAGAGACTTGTTTTNGAATGGAGTATTTCGGTTTCTTCTAAAAGTCGACTGATTTCAAGTTTCATTGCTTCGTATTCTACTTGTGCGGATTTCAAATTAGAGACCTATGAAAAGTATATTTGGAAGGATGAGCTGCTATCAATACAAATCATACTTGTTTTTGTAATGTAACATTTTCTTCTTCTAGTTCATTGTTATCTGATGTCAATCGCTGTTCACGTAGTTTCAAATCCTTGATTTCTTCCTTCATTTCTCGTTTTTTATTCTCCAACTCGTTCAAAGTATGTGTACAATTCGCATATTCTGAATTAAGTCTATCAGCCTCATTTTTATATCGCTCTAATGCCTAAAAACAGTTTTCAGTTGCGACATTTTTCAATTTAAAAATACCTTCTGCAAATCTTTTACTTCACTTTCTAGTGTCGAAATCCTCTCAATATATTCTGCTTCTCTTGTTGCGGTTTCTTCCAACAACTGTTCTTCATGATCTATTTCATTAATTGCAGCCGATTTAAATTGAGATTTATATTGACTGAGTGCCTAAATTTGTATTATTTTTTCGAAAATTCGACACTATTTTTACTTTTTTAGTCGTCTCAACTTCATGCTTAGCTGCATCATACTGAATCTGAAGTTGGCCAAGCTTAATTTCTAGCTGCTCTTTTTCTTTAATAACTTGAAGTCCAAGTTCAGCAGCCTGGACATTATCAGCTTCAGCTTTTTCTAATTGAGTAGTTAAGCTTGCGATTTCAGCTTGTAAAATTTCTATTTCGCTAGACATTTTAAACAAATAAATTAGTATGAAGCTATGCACATCTAAATTTGGATTTTATTTGTCAAAATAAAATAAAAAGTATCAAAATATAAGGGTATAGGAATTAAAAGTTTTTTGGGATCCCCTCAAAAATGGGGTGCAGAAGTGTTGTCCATTCTGCAGAATGGATTTTTTTAAGTCCTTTTCTCAAAAATCGATTCTGTAGAACGGCCAGTCGAGTCGACTGGCATTTTTTACAAAACCGATTCTGCAGAATCATACATGCACAAGCAGGGGGGGGGGAGGTGCAAGTTGGTCGAATACGAAATGATCGCCGACCAAATATGAATGCTGGTCGAATACGAATTGATCACTCGATACGACGAATTGAGGGGGTGCAGCACCCTCCCCTTGTGCATGTATGTGCAGAATCGATTTTAGAGAAAAATGGCATTTTTTCAAAAATCGATTCTGCAGAATGCGATCTTTAAACAAATGGCAGTTAAAACAAATGAAGGGTAAAAAACGGATCTGCATTTTTGGAGCGTTTTTGAGGGGGGGGGAGGGTTCCAAAAACTTTTAATTCCGATGCCCTTATATATAATTCAATCATTATTTTGTTTAAACGTATTATATGTATCGTAAATATTTCGCATGTAAAATGAAAATATATAAGACTCTATATATTAAAATTTTTCTAACTAATCTATTTATTTGAGTNTATATATAATTCAATCATTATTTTGTTTAAACGTATTATATGTATCGTAAATATTTCGCATGTAAAATGAAAATATATAAGACTCTATATATTAAAATTTTTCTAACTAATCTATTTATTTGAGTAAATTTTTCGTTAATTGAGTAAACCAATCGGTTATTCGAGGCAAAAAAAATTTTTTGAAAACCCGTTTCGAAAAGTCCGTTTCACAGTATTTTCGTTTCACAAAGTCCATTTCGAAAAATTGTTTCAAAAAATCCTATAACCGATTAATTTTCAATGCGAATGATGCCACCACAAAACATTTAAAACTAATTTAATATTTTTAAAAATGAAAAATAGGAAGAATTACACAACTAGCGCACAAATCCTTCACTCTATCCCCTTCTATTGAATGTTGTATGAAGGTAGAAATTATTTGATGTTCTCTCAAGCGATAGATCAGTGTTCTGTCCGTTCGGGCTATGTCCCCTTAGTGCATATCTTTTCCTAATGCTCTCTCGCTTTTCTCAACCAAAGGTGGGACTCTTTAGGTGGCGGCAGCGACAAAAAAGAAAATCGCGCGCTTTCAGCGATCAGAATCGATACGTTTAGTACGGAACGGGTTAATATTTAAGATCGGTGGTTTGTACAAAATTATTGAAGGCCGTTGACTCATGTTAACCAAAATACAAAGTTCTAAATATACTCAGAAAATCTTACGCAATAATTTACTTGCTATTCGACCATTTTTTATTCAGACCTTTTTAAAATTTTTATCATGATATTAAAATAATAAAGATAAACCAAATTGATAGAGGAAAAATATAACTTTTAAAATCTAAACCCCATGCATTTGCAAGGGTTAAGCATGTTTATGCAAATAAACTAGAGACCGAGCGCCTGCGTCGCTCCCGAACACTTCAAGTAACACTCCCGAGCAGAGATGCATGTATTATGGATTACAAATTACGAAATTACAGGTTTTTTGGCCTAATTCGTAATTACGAACTTTTGGAATTATGAAAAAATTAAGAAAATTTTATGATTATGAAAAATTTCTCAAACAAATTGTCGCCTGCGGCGCTGACTATTTTACCTTAACTCAAGGATTACACGAAAATTTTCAACAAAAAATTCCAAGTTTGACAATTTTTCACCAAAAATCGTAATTTTCGGAGCATTTTCAGCTTAAAAATGTTTTAAAAAAAATTTCGCGCCGAAGATACGAAACATAAGAGACCAAGAGAGTTTTGATTTTTACCTATATGGATAATCTTTAAAGGGGGACTGACTTTTGCGATGGATCTCCGACGAAAAAAAATTTTTCGACATTTTTCAAAAAAATGACATTTCTAGGGGTAATTTTATGCGAAAAATCGATTGCGCGCATTCCCGGAGCATGAAAATGCTTCCTTGACCCTGATTCAGGGAAATAGATGTGTGTATTGAAGCGAAAATCGAAAATTTTTGAAATTTCTCCCTCAAAATTATATTTCTGGGGGTAATTTCATGCGAGAAATCGATTCAGCGTATTCTCGAAGCGTTGTGGTAGAAACATAATTTTTCAAGGACGATGATCAAGGATGCATTTTGACACTTCGGAGATGCGCTGAATCGATTTCTCGCATAAAATAACCCTTAGATCGATGATTTTAAAAGGAAAATCCAAAATTTTCATATTTTCGCTTCAATACAAAACACTCGTTTCCCTGAATCAGGATCAGGGAAGCATTTTCAAGTTTCGGGAATCGCGCAATCGATTCTCCGTCTAGAAAAACCTAAGAATCGACGATTTTCTCATAAAAATCCGAAAATGTTTGATTTTCGCTTCAATACACCAATTCCTTCCCTGAATCAGAGTCAAGGAAGCGTTTTCAAGGTTCGGGAATGCGCAAATCGATTCACCGCATGGAATTACCCCCAGAAATATGATTTTGAGGGAGAAATTTCAAAAATTTTCGATTTTCGCTTCAATACACACATCTATTTCCCTGAATCAGGGTAAGGAAGCATTTTCACGCTTTGGGAATGCGCGCAATCGATTTCTCGCATAAAATTACCCCTAGAAATGTCATTTTTTTGAAAAATGTCGAAAAATTTTTTTCGTCGGAGATCCAATCGCAAAAGTCAGTCTCCCTTTAAGAAAAATTTTTCTGGTCCAAAATTCGTGTAAAAATTCCTTGTACCCAATAGAAAAAAATTATTCATAATCCAAAAGCAAACATTCGGAACTAGTATAGTTGAAGCGTCGCACTGAACGTGAATTTTTTTTCAAAAAATTTTTTAATATTTTTTTCGCGGGAAATGATCCCTTTAGGGGTAATTTTATGTGAGGAATCCGAATTTCGCATTCCTAAAGTATGAAAACGGGAAAATTTGTCCAGAATACGTAAATATCAGATACCATAAAACATCGTATACTATAAAACATGATTTTCTGTTTCATATTGTTTTAAAAACAGTTTTTTCTTGATTGAAAGAAGCGTTTTCATGCTTTAGGAATGCGAAATTCGGATTCACCACATAAATTACTCCTAAAGAGATCATTTCCCGCGAAAAATTTTTTTTAAATTTTTTGAAAAAAATTCACGTTAAGTGCGACGCTAAACATTCATTGTAATAAAAATTTCATGTAAAAAACAAACATTATGATTTTAAGAATATTTAATAATAAATATTTTTATTTCAAACTTCAGATTTTGGATTTATAGGCAACATAAGATTATAAAAGGATTTTGGATTCCAGAATGATAACGGTTTCCATGCACACCATCCTTTTTTGAGAATAAAATTTAAGTTTTCATCACCGGTATAATGTGGATCCAAGACCAAAAATTTGCTTTCTCCGGTTTTAGTATTATAATCTACTCCAAGTATTGTATGAGCGAGTTGGCCTCCTCCTAAAATTTTACTTTATATTAGGAAACTTTCATGAGGTTTTCAAAATTTGTTCAAATAAAATAATTTTGATTCCAAAATGATGTCATAGGTGTAGTATCAACTTTTGTTTTGGAGGTTTTCTTAAAACTATCAAAAAGTTTGAAAAAAAGTATAAAAGTGCTAAATCCAAGTCAAAATATTTAGTGTAAAAATGGTCAAATTTGCACGGTTATATTTTTAAAAGCTCGCTAAATTTTGCCCTCCTCACTAGAACTGTAATACTACATTTGGTGTAATTATCCTCAAGCCATTATTTATTACCTATCATAACCGGAGAACCATTATTGTCAAAATGATAAAGAAGTGCACGGCAATGTTCAGCAACTTCTTTTCCAGAATTTGTTGTCAATATTCGCGATTGAATTCCTAACATAGTTTCTAAACAATAACTTAATTCCATTGAACCAATCCATTGACGACTACCAACAAATTTCGCTGGTTTATCACCAATATTAACAAGACACTAAATATATATAACTGAATAAATCTTATTTAAGAATACTTGTTGAATCTCCCGATGTGTTGGCACAGGTTTGTCTATATAGCCCTGCAATTCAAACCAAGACCAAATTGTTTGAAAGGATCGGTAAGCACAGCCCCAACCGCTGTCGTCAAAATTATCTTGCATATAATGATGGTAGTGATATCTCCCTTTGACAATGGCAACTTGCCCTATTGGAGTATCTAGAGAAAAAAATGATATTCAAAATACGAAAAAAATTACAACGCCTCGGGCATTTACTAATAATTTAACCCCCCCCCCCAGCCTTATCTACCACTAATTCTATATTGCATGCTGACTGGATCGCAAACACAACTCTATTACTACATAAGAATTTACCCTGTTAAAGCTTTGAAGTTTAATTTAAAAAAGTACTTACATTTAATCCCTTCATGAGGATTGACCAATAACTTAGAATCATTTTCCTCAAATCTTATGCTCTGAAGGGGTCTTATTCTTGGCCCATCCATAGATAAGTTTAATAATTTATGGATATGTCTTCTCTGTTCCTCTAAAACAATATTTTAAAAATTGCTGTTTTGCATTTACTTTTCAAGTCTTCTTCTTCTTCTAAATCAAGCGATACCACATTTACCAATGTACACCAACCAGAAAGCGCAAAGGTGTTTGAAGTCAATGGAACAAGCTTTTTCTATAATAATTTATTTATATATGGGGTCATCCAGATATTACGTAATCATGTTGGGGGGTCGACCCTTATCATAAAAATTGACTACGTTAGTGCAAAAAAAAATTGACTACGATAGTTTTGATGATTATGTTGGGGGGATAAGCCACCAAAAAGTTGATTACGTAATATCTGGATGACCTATCCATTTTAGAAAAATTTGAATATAAAATAAATATAAAATTTACTTCACGCAAACATAAAATTCGTATTTGATCCAACAATTTTTCTATTTGTTTGCACAAATACTCAAAAATTTCTAAATCTGTTAATTGCAAAGACACATTTATTAAAACATTTAGATTATATTTAGCCAACTTTGGATCATTATTAACTAAAATTTTTATTATCATATCCTACTACATTAAACGTATAATGTCAGTTTGTTTATCCAGACGATCTCAGAAACGTTTGTTTTAAACCAAGAATGTTACATTTTTTCCGCGGATAAACCTTGTCCGTCAAGGTGTTGTCCGTTGTTCATCCTGATGAACAAAGGGCGCATCCCTGTCCCTGTGTGGTCGTATTGGCAGGAAAAAAGCAATAACCGCTCGAAGTCACTCTTGGAGAAACTGCGAGCGCGGAGCGATCGACTTTCGATACTATTACTTTAAATATTTATCAATGTTTTACCGTCTGTTCCATTCGAAATGTCATTATTGTCTTTGCCTTTTAGCACTATATAATTCTAAAAATATAAGTATAAATTTTAAGTTTTCTAAACTGGAAACTGCACGTCTACAGCTTTCAGGAGCGCCTGCTGCGTTCCTGAACGGTCTTCCGAGCGGCGATCTCAAGCGGAACTTCCGATCGACGCTTCTAATCGACGCTTCTGAGCATCGCTTCTGAGATCTTCTATAACCTAGAGTATAAACTTTAAAGTAGTTTATATTCATAGGTATATTCGATTTTTTCCCCTGATCCCCAAAGAATCAAAAGTTAAAAAAATTTTGTCTCTGAGTTCGATGATTTTGGTGTCAATCGTCTTCTCTCATCCTCCTCTACAATTTTAGTTTTCAGAGTTTAAATCTAATATGTAAAAGTTAGTTCGAACGAACGCACATTACGTTTTATATAAGATAAAATCGCTAACCTTTTTATCAGCTTTTTGTATTTTAGCTAGTGAAGAACTTTTAGATGTTTTCGAGAATGTTGATTTGGTTTCTTCATGTATAAATAATTGTTCCAACACTTGGCTCTTTTTCTTAGATATTTCTTCCTTAACCTCCGTCTCAAAATTCTTTTCGTTTTGAATTTGGAATGAGAATAATACAGAACTTTTTATAAATACACCATCTAGCATCGATAAAGATTCAGTGTTTTCTACAAAATTTGCCGATTCTAATAACTTTGTTACGTTCTTCAATTTAAGATGTTCTAAAGACCATTCTATATGTAAATTAACTCCATCAATAATAGAAATTTTTTTAATAAGTGATTCTATAGGTATGTCGCCATTTTCTTTAATTGTTATAAATCCAAGACAATGAATTTCTAAAATAAATTTTCTTATATAAAGTCCATTTCCGCCGCCAATGGGAAAACCTGGGGGCGATGATCAAATGGTCCAAGGCGCCGCCCGTCCGATCTGGCAAGTTAAGCAACGTTGGACCCGCAGGTTTAAAGGGAGGGGAATATCCAGAGCCTATTTGAAAAAAAATTTTTTTCCTAATTTTTTTTGTTGCAAAATGACATATCTAGGGGTAATTTTATGCGAAAAATCGATTGCGCGCATTCTCGAAGCGTGAAAACCTTTGTTTGACCCTTAAAAAT
>OZJO01000315.1:0-19102 GCA_900406225.1 Acrobeloides nanus
TGTCAAAAAAATTTCCCACCAAATAATGTCCAAAATTTGCCATTTTATCAACCACCGTTGCAATTTTTAAACAAAAACTGGCGACAGTTGCACTTGAGGACGGACATTTGAGGATGGGACACTTGAGGACAGGACATTTGAAGATGGGTGCTATTTAGGGCTAAAAAAACATATCCCACCTTTGTTCCTCAAATGTCATATTCACAAATAGCAGTCCTCAACTGTCCCATTCTCAAATGTCACGTCCTCAAATCTCCCGTCCTCAAATAGCCATCCTCAAATGCCTCATCTTCAAGTGCTCGTCCTCAACTGTCGCCACGCCAAAAAAATCTTTTAATTTTTTAACAAATTTTCATCGAAATTTTCAATTTTTGATCAAATTTTCGACTTTTTGTCCATTTTTTGACAACTTTTTGCTTAAAAAAATTTTTTAGAACAAATAAATCCAACTTTAAAGCAGCTTATTGGATGGATACATATTGGAGAGTTCATTCTTTTAAATTTGAATTTTATATTGGTGATTTTTTATCATCTAATTATTATAAAGAGTTATAAACTTAAAATAATGCATAGTAACTTGAAAGTTTTCATTCATCATCAATTTGCCTTTTTCTATGTCCAGCAGTTAATTCGATTTATTTTATTTTGTTGTACTTTTAGTGGGGCTTTTGAAGGTAAGTAGATAAAATATGATATACTGGGTAATCTTAAAGTTCTGACAAAACATTTTATACCGAATTAACACGACAACAAATGTCCATTTTGGGCAAAATTAAAAAATCATTACATAAGTGTTAAAGTTTGACAGTTTTGGTGTTTAAAGAGTTTTTATGGTATATAAACAGGCACGATATTCACACTTATGTAATGATTTTCCATGTTGGATTCTTTGATCCCTAAAGACCCGTACATGGCCACAGGAAACTTTTCATATCTCAATTCTTGCAGGAATCGATTCTCCGTACGTTAAAGCCCCCTAGGGCACAATTTTGTCAAAAGTGGACATTGTTTTTGTCGTGTTAATTCGGTATAAAATGTTTTTTCAGAACTTTAAAGGGGAGTCAACTTTGCAGCAGTATCTCGGGAGACCATTTCTAGCAGAGTTTTTATCATAACTTTTGATAGATAAATCTGTTTGACTTGGTTTTGGTGTCATTTTGAAGTTCAGAATCTGAGCTTCAAAATGACACCAAAACCAAGTCAAACGGATTTATCTATCAAAATTTAAGATAAAGACTCTGTTAGAAATGGTCTCCAGAGATGCTGCTGGAAAGTTGACCCTCCCCCTCTTTAAGACCACCCTGTATTACTCGCTTGAACGATTTTTTGGCTTACAAAATTGTTTTCCCGCATAAAAATAAAAATTTAGATGCCTCTATGTTTGGATCCTTAAAAATCCTTTATATCATTCGAGATTGCGTTTTAATGATAGCTGGCTCTGCATTTACTGAATTAACAATTGATCGGGTTTTCGCAACAATGTTCCCAGAAGAATATGAACGACAGAAGAAGCCCTATATTTCATTTCTTCTTATACTATTCATATATACTTATGTTGCAATAATTGAAACGTTAAGATATCTCGAAATTATTTCAATGATATTCGTGCCTATATTAGCTGGAATGGTTAGCTTCTTAACATTGCCATTTCTAGTTTGGATTTATAAGAAAAATAATTATTATTTAAATTCTAAAACCATGTTCACGCTTAATAAAAAGTTTCAGGTACTATTTTTTAATATAAAGGCTTCTGGGAGCAAAATAGCGGCAATACCCATCCAAGACATGGCCATGAACTTAACACCGGTTCCTCGGAAGATATGGCAAAGCGTTCAATATGTGTGGGTCTTTTCCGTTCCACTAGGTCCGTCGATGAAAATGTCTTTTCCTTTTCAAGTCGCTTCACTTTCTTTAAGATCTTAGACACGAATACAGCAAATTTTGACGATTTTTGGTGAAAAATGACAAATGACACAATTTTTGCATAAAAATACCATTTTTCGGCAAAAAAGTTGACTTCTCGCACTTTAGGGGTTGATCCCCTCTGTAATTTTTCGAACAAGTGGACCTCCCTATCTACCTATGAGTGGGACCATTAGGTAAGTTTATTAATTTATTTTTTAAATTTTTTCTTGAAATACTATCAACTGAGCCATATGGTCGCTGATATTGACAGGATCCAATCGGCTCAGTTGATAGTATTTCAAGTGAGAAATGAATGAAAATAATACTTGTTGGCATTGGAATTGGTTCCCGAATTATGTGTAAGCAAAAAAGCTTTTTAGATTAGGGAAAATATCCTTATATGTCTTGCTCTAATACCAGGAGTATCTTGTTATTTTGTCGGAATAATAATATTTGCAATAATTGGTCTCCTAGTTTATATAATGGAACAGAACCATTCTTATGAAGCAGCATTAATTTTAATTACTATGTTTAATCTTGGTTTACAAACTTTGTTTACTTTTACAACTTTGTTATTTATATTTGGAATTCCATACATGAGAGAACAGGCGTTGAATTTTTTATATGGAAAACCTATACCTCTAACAGTACAGAAAATCACACCAGTGCAAGAAGAAAAAGATGTCTATTTTAACCATCTTAGATCTATGTGGGAAACTCCAAGATAGTCATAATTGTTTTATAAAACATAGATGAATATAGACTTGTGAATTTCGCGCAGACCTCGGGCTGCGTCCTTTGTGTTGGTTTCATACGCTAGGATTACCGTAAAAAACTTTTTCTAGTTTTTTTTCCTCTTTAAAGTTTCACAAAAATCTATTTACACCATTATATTCGTCATAAAAAATGGCGTGGAAAACTATATAAAACTATGGTGTAAAACTTTAACCCCGTCGAGAAAATAAAAAAATTCTGTTTTTTTCAATTTTGGTTATTTTTTTCTTGGTTTGTTATTAGATTTATTTAATAAAATATTTTTTTTTAAATATTTGTTTAAAAAAACGTTTGACTTTGCGCGTAAATTTCCTAGTACAAAATGACCTAGCACATAAATGAATAAAGTTCGTGTAAAACTATTGAAGTCTAGTCCATATCCCCCGTGTGCAAAGGAGGGGGTATAGTTGAAATTTTTTTGGCTACCACAGTACTTTTTATTGCATCAGGCAACGTTTACATTAAAACGAAAGCAAAAAGCGCGAAATTACACAATTTAAAAACTTTGAATAGGGCTGCGCCCGTGGCGGGATCCTGCCTGCACCATTTAAAAAAAACCCCGCCCCGCAAATTGAATAACCCCGTAATGTCTTTTTTCATCGAAAATTGGGCAAAATCGATCGTTTTTAAGTGATTTTTTCATTGAAATTTGACCATTTTTAACCAAAATTTTCAATTTTCGGGTCATTTTTTGCTTAAAAACTTTGTTTATTTTACAAAATTTTTTATCACTTATCAACGCATGGAAAAAATTAATGGTTTTATACATTATAAATGCATTTATTGTCTTAACCAATTTTTCTTAACCCCGCGAGATCCCGCTCGCAAGCTTTAAAAACCCCGCAACCCCGTCCTCAATACACTCGATTTACAGCACCAGAGAAGAAAATCATTCAAAATTAGGGCTGCGGACGGGATTGCGAGTTTTTAAAAGCTTGCGGGCGAGATCTCGCGGGGTTAAGAAAAATTGGTTAAGACAATAAATGCATTTATAATCTATAAAATCGTCAGAAAATCACCTTTTCCGAGATCTGCAACATGAACTGAATGAACAGCACTTCGAAAATGATGAAGATGTCAAAAAGTGGTTTCAAAGCTATTTTGGCCAGAAACCTCGCATTTTCTTTGATAGAGATATCAGAAGATTGCCTACGAAATGGATGCAAGTTATATTTAATAATGGTGACTATATTAAATAATGTGCCTTGTTTATAGTTAATAAAATTGATTTTGAAAAACCTATAAAGACTTTCTCGCCAACCCAATAGTTTGTATTAAAAATTTCAAGGAAATAATGTTTTTTTCGGTCATCAGCCGATTTCAGAGGGAAACTGCCTGGTTGTCCTCCTAAAGATTCCTCTGGCCTTGCATAAAAAATAGCAGTATATAGCCTTTCTATCCGATGACCTATGGACCGTTAAATCGAAAGTAAATTAATAGGTTGACCAATAGCCATAAGTCAATTAATGTATAATTGTTGGTCGTAATAAACTGTAATGCCGAACATAGAGAGCCATCCGAAGAGATGCTATTACTAGGCAAAATCTTTTGGCCTCAAGCGGGGTTTGAACCATCTTTGAGGGGCGCGTGGGACAAGCCCAGTACCACCGAACAATGGAACACTTGGAGTAACCGCTCCTAATTCTGACCTCGTAGTAATGCACAACTAAACAATGTTGTACCTTCGGCCAGATTGTACTCGTGTTTTCTCATTTTTTGAGATTTTCTTAATTTATGGAATAAGATCAATGTGTCTTGCTTATGTCGATCTTATGACATAATTAGCTAATTTATAGAAATTACTGTCGAAATGTGATTATTGAGTCTTTATTACATGTTGCTAGGAAACTTGATTTATAACCTACAATTTTACTATTAGACATAGTCCAACTTCAAAATATTCTTGTAGTATCATAAAGAAGGAAGTTGATACTTTTGTTTTCATCAAGGTACTAGCATAAAATTCTACGTGAACTGTTCACTGCTACTCAGATATCTAGCGAATCTCCTTCATGATTCTTAAATTTTTCGTTTTTATTGAATAAAACGGATTAGATAAGCGGCTATGTCAGAAATTGAAGAGTCCGGGATGTGGCTTCGAATATTTGCCGCTATTTCATATACGGTGCTATCAACGATATCTTTATCAGCAAATTTGTTGTTATTGGTCGTTTTTATCGTAGTAAGTAGGGTGGTCTGGATCAAGATCCAAAATTTCGGGATCGTAATTTCAAATCGGGATTTTGTTCAAATTTTCAGAATTTTTACAAAAATTTTTCCAATTTTTTAGAGTACTAATTTTTAAAAAGCATTATATTTCAACCTAATTAGCGTAAAACGAGAAAAATTGCCCAAAAAATAATAATTTTGGTAAAAAAAAACATTGAAATGAACCCAATATTCGAAGAAAAATTCGAAAAAAGTACTAAAAACTTTCAACTTTGACATTTTTTGTATATATATATCTAATAGTAAGTATTTTAGGGTCATAAACGCTTCGACAGAATGTCATATTTCATTATTTCATGGCAAACCCTTGTCTGTGACCTAATTATGCTCTCGTACCAATTTATTCAAGCTATTCCAACGACTTTTGCAGCAAGACAACTTTATTCTCCGACCGTCATGCATTATATGGGAGTGTTGGATACCATAGGTTATAATGGTGTCTTGTTCTTTATGTTTATTTTAACTATAAGTCGGGTCACTATATTCTTTTTCGAGAAAATCGACAGGATTGTGTTTAGCCCACCAGGAATTTATGCGTAAGTTTGAGAGGGTTCGTTTGAGCCTATGAGATTTTTTAGAGTAATAGTGTTTGTGTGGGTACTCACGTTAACGTTTACTGTCATTTTGAATATGTCCGGATGTATGAAAGAGTTTACAACCGAAGGTGAACAAGAAAAAGCAGTTTTTGTATTTCTAGGTATTTTTAGGTTATCACATTTTTCAGCTTTGTGAAACCAATTGGTCAATAATATCATCAGAAAACACCACAGAATTTTTACAAGATTTTCTGAACAATGTAAAAAACTCAATTTTTTTTTTGCTTTCTTGTATCATTAATTTTTAGTTCCATTACTACACTGCCAATTACTTGCCATATTTAAGCCTAATTTTCTATATTATTATTTTTATTGAGTTGAAACTAAAAATTACGAGTCGATTACGTGGTCTCCCAATAGTTACGTCGCAAAGCAAAAGTTTTAAAGAGAAATTTAGTATTCTGATCCAGGTAAATATTTGTAAAAAGATCAATCACTACCTTAGTTAAAATATTTACGCGTAAATGAAAACACATAAAACTCTCAAAAAATTAAANATAGTTACGTCGCAAAGCAAAAGTTTTAAAGAGAAATTTAGTATTCTGATCCAGGTAAATATTTGTAAAAAGATCAATCACTACCTTAGTTAAAATATTTACGCGTAAATGAAAACACATAAAACTCTCAAAAAATTAAAACTCACAAGGAATGCTCAACATAGGAAGCGCGGATCTTGACAAGAGGGCTAGTGGGTTTGAAAGTACTCGGCCTGAAAACAATTATGGCATATCTTTCGGATCCGAACCAAAAGGAAAATTTTTGTCTTAAAATCTTCCGCAAAAATTTTGTGCCGGAGCTGGGAGTCAAACCCCCGCATTGTGGTGAATAAACGACGGCTTCGCCACTGAACCACAGAGGCTTAATTTCGATACAAACAAAGTTAGACCTTGTTACAAAGGAAAAACCTTAAACGTTCCATAGCCAAGAAATTTTTCTTTTGGTCCGGATCCGAAACATATGCCATAATTGTTTTCAGGCCGAGTACTTTCAAACCCATTAGGCCTCTTGTCAAGATCCGCGTTTCCTATGTTGAGCATTCCTTGTCAATTAAAAAATGCCTAACATAACTTAATTTAAGCTAAGCCTAAATCAAGCCTATTCTAAAAAAGGCTAAGCCTATGAATAAGCTTAGCCTAAGAATAAGTCATAGCCTAAGCCTAATAATCTTAAAACTAAATGGAAGTTATGTTTGTCTGTGTGTTCGGACGATCTCAAAATCCTATGGTCAAAATCCTTACTCTCATAGCTTAAAAAATTTGTCATGCCGAAAGGAGAAAAATGAGCTAGATCTCTTGTCGAGGAAAAATCGTTTTATATGGTATTTAACTTTGATGTAGTTTCTGCTAAGGAAGGTGGATGAACTTGAAATCCATTTTCACAAACCCATGTCGCGCAGTGGTTGAGCGTAGGTTTTGCAAGCGAAAGGTCGCGAGTTTGAATCCGATCTAGAGCAATACTTTTTGCACATTAATGAAAATTTTTGTTAGATACCATATATTTTGGTTACATATATATTATGTAATTTTTTACATGGGAAAAGTATTTCTATCATATGTCGGCAAAGTGGGAAGGGGGGCGATGAGGTGGTCCCCCACCATCTCCATCAAAAAAGGACCTTTTTTAGCTTGAGATAGTCTTCTGACCCAATTTTTATGGATCACCTCATATGTTCGGCAGGGTCCATGAGGTGGTCCCCCTTCAATTTTGGGTCCATGAGTGAGTGGGTCAGGAGGAGGAGGCTCCCCCTTGCTGACCTATGATTTATACTATAAGAAAAGTGTCCCAAACATAGGGGAAAAGTGTCACGACCATGGGGAAAAGTGTACAAGGGTGGGAAAAGTGTCGAAAATGAGGAAAAGTGTCCCAAGTATGGGAAAAAGTGTCCCGAACATGTGGAAAAGTGTCCAATTTATGAGGAAACTACACGGCGCTCGAACATCAACTGCACCTACGGCTCACTGTTCGTTGAGCGCCTAAGGCGCTCGGTCTAGGTCCTATTAAGAAATTGTAATTTAGAGTGGAATAATATGCTCAATCTTTGTGATAGAAAACTTGCTATATTTCCTTCCTACTGGTCGAGGACTACAGTTTACGACGATCGCTCAAACATGGGCAGATATCATACTGCACACAATACATGCTATCGTCATTTTCTCATTCAATAGTTTAGCTAAAAAAATTCTTAAAGAAATAATAATAAATCATCAAATCCCTAGTTTAAATTCTATCAAGCCAACGTCGTTTGTGAAACAACTTCCTTCGAAGATGAGAATTTCAACTGTTGCTAAGTTGTATGCAAACATCAAGACTGGAAACATGTATACAAATGCTAATCGCTAGTCAAATTTTTTATTTTACAGAGGGGCCAAAAGTTTACAAATAATGCAAACAATTGTAGAAAATATTTGGGATATTCGGTTACTAATTTAATAGTATTAAGATATAGGGGATTTTTAAATTAGACAAAAATTTTCGGACCCAACAAGGACTCGAACCTCCTGGCTACCATCCAAGTGCACTACCATTGTGCTACCGAGACATACAACTGATGCCCGTTAATTGGTGAATACTTGACGGTATATTTTCTAAAGTATTCACCAATTTCGGGCATCAGATGTAGGTTTCGGTAGCACAATGGTAGTGCACTTGGACGGTAGCTAGGAAGTCATGGTTCAAGTCCCGGTCGGGTCTGAAAACTTTTGCCTAATTTAAAAATTCCTTATATTTTCCACGTTCTCGGCGTGGTTAATCCGAGCTCCACTATTCCTAAAAATGAGTACTAAGATAGTAATCTATATTTTTATCTCAATTATCTTTCTAAGGCTGGACGCAAGTTGTCGTACCCGCATCGTTTTTTTTGTATTCAAAATACATTAAAGAGTACGACTCGAGACCGCAAGGTGTTGTACTGGTACGATGACATGGTACAACGTGTTGTACCAAGTTGTCGTACTTTTTGATTTCTTTGCTTATTTGGTCATTTTTCATGAAAATTTTCATAATTTTTTTGCCATTTTTGCTAGATTTTTGCAAAATATAACTTCTAAATGTATAATATAACTTTATAAAATAAATTTATTTATCAAGATAAGTAAAATCTACGTTTTTTAGTGCGAATTCTGCAGTTCTTATAGTATTTTTCGCCGGTGATACAGGTTCACCCCCAGCTCTTAAAGGACCAGTCCATTAATTTACAATCATATGAAAAACGATATATTCGGAAAGATCATGAAAAATGAAGCATTTTTTGTTTTTACGGCATGTTCTGAATCGTTGTAGTTTTCGAGATAATTGCGTTTGAAATTTGTTACAAGATCTTCGTTGTAATACACAAACTTTTTTGAATTTTCTACCGAAAAATCGATTTTTGCCGGAACGAGAACAGTAGGGTACGGAACTGGAACCGAAACGGAACAGGGAACAGCAAAAATAACCGGAACTTTAGGGAACCGGAACAAAATTTTCAAATTTTTTAAACGGAATTTTTTAATTTTTTTTCAAAACATTTTCATTTTTTAAACAAATTATAGCGATAAATAGCAAAGATTTTACACTGAAAAAGCAAAGCTAATATGTATGATTACGTATCAAAATTTATAATTCATAATTTATAATTCGGAATTTATAAAATCAAAATTTAAAAGCAGAAAATGGATGCCGAATGCTGGTTATTACACACATTTGGTGTTAATAGCGACAAATTTTAAAAGAGAAATTTTTTAAAATTTTTCCAAAAAGAAATTTATTGGATATTTTTGTGAGAATTTGATTCATGTGAAGATAAAATTTTCGAAAATTTTTTAGAAAACATTCAAAAAATGATGAAAAATTGTACATTATTTTTTGCAGTTCCGGTCCAATTTTAACGAAACCGGAACGGAACAGGGAACAGCCAAAATGATCGGAACTTTACTGAACCGGGACGGGAACGCAGCCCTGTTGCCAACCCAATAGTTTGTATTAAAAATTTCAAGGAAATAATGCCTTTTTCGGTCATCGGCCGATTTCAGAGGGAAACTGCCTGGTTGTCCTCTTAACGATCCCTCTGGTCTTGCATCAAAAATAACAGTATATAAGCATTTCTATCCGACGACCTACGGACCGTTAAATCGAAAGTAAACTAATAGGTTGACCAATAGCCATAAGTCAATTAATCATAATTATTGGTCGTAAACTGTAATGCCGAGCATAGAGAGCCATCCGAAAAGACGTTACTACTAGGCAAAATCTTTTGGCCTCAAGCGGAGTTTGAACCACCCTTAAGGGGCGCGTGGGACAAGCTCAGTACCACCGAACCATAGAACCCTTGGAGTAACCGCTCCTAATTCTGACCTCGTAGTAATGCACAACTAAACAATGTTGTACCTTCCGCCAGATTGTATTCATGTTTACTCATTTTTCTTAATTTATGAAATAAGTCGAAGTGTCTTGCTTATGTCGATCTTATGACATAATAGTTAATTTATAGAAATTACTGTCGAAATGTGATTATTGAGTCTTTATTACACGTTGCTAGGAAACTTTACATAGTCCAACTTCAAAATATTCTTGTAGTATCATAAAGAAGGAAGTTGATACTTTTGTTTTCATCAAGGTGCTAGCATAAAATTCTACGTCAACTGTTTACCACTACTCAGATATTTAACGAATCTCCTTCATGCTTCTTAATTTTTTCGTTTTTATTGAATAAAACGGATTAGATAAGCGGCTATGTCAGAAATTGAAGAGTCCGGGACGTGGCTTCGGATATTTGCCGCTATTTCATATATGGTGCTATCAATGATATCTTTATCAACAAATTTGTTGTTATTGGTCGTTTTTATCGTAGTAAGTAGGGTGGTCTGGATCATACAAGTCAAGGGGTCCGGACAATCACAAGTTTATGAAGTTGTCTATATTTTTTTCGGAATTTGCGAGGTTGTCTGATTTTTTTTCAAAATTTGCGAGGTGGAATGTAACCTCAAAAATTGAGAGTTCTAATTCAATCTCGCAAATTGCGAAGTTCAATCCAACCTCGCAATTTGCAAGGCCCAATTCAACCTTAATTTATGAGGTATAATTCAGTCTCGCAATTTTGAGCAAAATTTTCACGAATTTTGCGATGTCTCCCCTAATTTTCGCCAATTTGCGACGTGAGTTGGGTCGGACTGTCATACTCCTTGCCCATGTATCCAAAATTTCGGGGTCGTGATTTCAAATCGAGATTGGGATTTTTTCTTTGGGATCCCGATTATCAGAATCGGGATTTCGTTCAAATTTTTCAGAAAGGAGGGGGGTTATTTTAGAAGAAATACGGTATATCTAATATTAAGTATTTTAGGGTCATAAACGCTTCGACAGAATGTCATATTTCATTATTTCATGGCAAACCCTTGTCTGTGACCTAATTATGCTCTCATATCAATTTATACAAGCTATTCCGACGACTTTTACAACAAGACAACTTTATCCTCCGACCGTTATGCATTATATGGGAGTGTTGGATACCATAGGTTATAATGGTGTCTTGTTCTTTATGTTTATTTTAACTATAAGTCGGGTCACTATATTCTTTTCCGAGAAAATCGACAGGATTGTGTTTAGCCCACCAGGAATTTATGTGTAAGTTGAAGAGTCTTCATTTGAGCCTATGAGATTTTTTAGAGTAATAGTGTTTGTGTGGGTACTCACGTTAACGTTTACTGTCATTTTGAATATGTTCGCATGTGTGAAAGAGTTTACAACCGAAGGTAAACAAGAAAAAGCAGTTTTTAGCGTATTTTTAGGTTATCACATTTTTCAGCTTTGCGAAACCAATTGGTCGATAATACCATCAGAAAACACCACAATATCTATACAAGAGTTTCTGAACAATGTAAAAAATTCAATTTTTCTGGTTCCTTATACCATTAATTTTTAGTTTCATTACTACACTGCCAATTACTTGCCATATTTAAGCCTAATTTTCTATATTATTATTTTTATTGAATTGAAACTAAAAATCACGAGTCGATTACGTGGTCTCCCAATAGTTACGTCGCAAAGCAAAAATTTTAAAGAGAAATTTAGTATTCTGATTCAGGTAAATATTTGTAAAAATTCAATCAATACCCTAGTTAAAATATTACGCGTAAATGAAAAAACATAAAACTCCCAAAAAATTAAAACTCAGGGGACCCCTGATAAGGTGGTCCCCCACTATCTCCACTAAAAAAGGACCTTTTTTAGCTTGAGGTAGTCTTCTGACCCAATTTTTATGGACCACCTCATATGTTCGGCGGGGTCCATGAGGTGGTCCCACCCCCAATTTTGGTTCCATGAGTGAGTGGGTCAGGGGGAGGCTCCCCCTTGCTGACCTATGATTTCTACTATGAGAAAAGTGTCCCGACCATGGAAAAAGTGGAAAATGTACAAGGATGGGAAAAGTATCGAACATGGGGAAAAGTGTCCCAAACATGGGGGAAAAGTGTCACGACCATGGGGAAAAGTGTACAAGGGTGGGAAAAGTGTCGAAAATGAAGAAAAGTGTCCCAAGAATGGGAAAAAGTGTCCCAAACATGGGAGAAAAGTGTCCCAAGGATGGGGAGAAATGTCCCGAACATGGGGAAAAGTGTCCCGAACATGGGAAAAAGTGCCCCGAGAATGGGGAAAGTGTCCAATTTATGGGAAAACTACACGGCGCTCGAACATCAACAGCACCTACGGCTCTCTGTTCGTTGAGCGCCTAAGGCGCTCGGTCTAGGTCCTATTAAGAAATTGTAATTTAGAGTGGTATAATATGTTCAATCTTTGTGATAGAAAACTTGCTATATTTTCTTCCTACTGGTCGAGGACTACAGTTTACGACGATCGCTCAAACATGGGCAGATATCACACTGCATACAATACATGCTATCGTCATTTTCTCATTCAATAGTCTAGCTAAAAAAATTCTTAAAGAAATAATAATAAATCATCAAATCCCTAGTTTAAATTCTATCAAGCTAACGACGTTTGTGAAACAGTTTCCTTCGAAGATGAGAATTTCAACTGTTGTTAAGTTGTATGCAAACATCAAGACTGGAAACATGTATACAAATGCTAATCGATAGTCAAATTTTTTTATTTTATAGAGGGGTCAAAAGTTTACAAATAATGCAAATAATTGTAGACAATATTTGGGATTTTCGGTCACTAATTTAATAGTATTAGGATATAGGGAATTTTTAAATTAGACAAAAGTTTTCGGACTCGACCGGGACTCGAAGTCGGACCTCCTGACTATCGTCCAAGTGCACTACCATTGTGCTACCGAGACCTACAACTGATGCCCGTTAATTGGTGAATACTTGACGGTGTATTTTCCAATGTATTCACCAATTAACGGGCATCAGTTGTAGGTCTCGGTAGAACAATGGTAGTGCACTTGGACAGTAGCTAGGAGGTCCGGGTTCAAGTCCCGGTTGGGTCAGAAAACTTTTGCCTAATTTAAAAATTTCGTATATTTTCCACGCACCTCATTGATCAATCTTATTTTGCAACCGAACAAACTTTGTTGTACTGGTACGATGACATGGTACAACGCATTGTACCAAGTTCTTGTACTTTTTGATTTCTTTGCTTATTTTTTTTCATTGAAATTTTTATAATTTTTTTTTATTTTTGCAAAATATAACTTCTAAATGTATAATATAACTTTATAAAATAAATTTATTTATCAAGATAAGTAAAATCTACGTTTTTAAAGTGCGAATTCTGCAGTTCTTATAGTATTTTTCGCCGGTGTTACTATAACAGGTTTACCCCTAGCTCTTAAAGGACCAGTCCAGAAAGTTACAATCATATGAAAAAATGATATATTCGGAACGATAATGAAAAATGGAGCATTTTTTGTTTTTACGACATGTTCTGAATCGTTGTAGTTTTTGAGAGAATTGCGTTTCAATTTTTTATAGCTAAACGAAACGAACAAAATGACACCAAAATTATCCAATTTGAACATTGTTTTGGGTTATTGAAACGAAAATTCTGATTCATGTTTTCATTTCAATAACCCTAAACAATGTTCAAATTGGATAATTTTGGTGTCATTTTGTTTGTCTCATTTAGCTAAAAAAATTGCTAAAATGTTCATTTTATGAAAATTTAAAAAATTAATGCAAAAAATTCAAAAAAGTTTGTGTATTACAACGAAGAGCTTGTAACCAATTCAAAATTTCAAACGCAATTATCTTGAAAACTACAACGATTCAGAATATGCCGTAAAAACAAAAAATGCTCCATTTTTCATGATCTTTCCGAATATATCATTTTTCATATGATTGTAGCTTACTGGACTGATCTTTTAACCTCAACGATTCCAACCTCATTGTCAATAAAAAATTCCGGTGGTAGACATAGTTCATCTAATAGATCGTTTCTTTATGATTTTTTTAGTTTCAGTCATTTTTCGATCGTTATCCAAGAAAATTTTATAAATAAACCATCTTTTTGACCTAATCGACTATTTTTCTAATCTTCGACTCAATGTTTTTGTCTAACTCAAAATTATTCGTTAAAATCCCATAATGTTCAGACGTGGGTGGAACAGCTGATACACCTCCAAATCACCTCTTTGATCAATCTTATTTTGCTTAACCGAACAAACTTGTAAAAACAAGCGTTCTTAGCCTCCTGTTTAGATTATTTTCTTGTTTTTAATTAATTTTTCTAAAATGTCTGGAAAAGTTTGTAAGGGAGTCATAACGATGGACCCTATATTTATCAATGTAAAACTGGGCAAATGCGATGTTTGTAATAAAAGTGTTTATAAAGTAGATGGAATACAGGTGGATTATAGGATAAGTAAGTATTATACATATTTTCTGGATATGTTATAACTCACACTAGGCAGCCCCATTTAACCTTCTCTACATACCCTTCAGCGGGGGAGGGGGGAATAGGTACCAAATGACATCCGGCCGAAAAATTTCTTATCAAAAATGGTTTTATTTTAGAAAAATCGAAACCAAAAATTTTTTTAAGGGATAGAACACGTTACCGAGCAACGCTATTTTAACTAGTCAAAATGACACATTTTTGGAGTACTTTTAACCGAAAACACGAAAATGAAGTCAGAACAATATGAAAACTAAAAAAATCTTATAATTTTTTAAGTATTTTCGAAAAATTTCGGGTGGTCTTAAGAAAATTTACAAAAATTTTCGAGGGGGTATTAGATCTAATATCCCTATACATCTATGGGCACAGGGTACAGAGACAGAGATAGAACTGAAAGGTTACAAAAAATTAATTTTTTTTTAATCTTTAGTCCATGAGCACTGCTTCAAATGTGCATGTTGTAGTCAAAGTTTACAAAAAGGCGACATTTCTCGAGACAATTTGTTGCAAAACGAGTACGGTTTGAGCTGTTTCTGTAGAGATCATATGCTATTATCGACGTCTGAGAAAACTGAACAACTTGTGAAAATGGGGCGCAAAAAAAGAAAAAATCATCAATAAAAAATATGGTCATAATCGAATGGGTGATGTATATTTTAGCTTGTAATTTATGTGTAATTTTATTGTTAGATACAATATATATTTTATAAAAATAAATTTTTTTGTAAAACATAAATTTACATACCGGGCAGATAGTAAGGGTGCGTGCTAGCCGTCGCGACATGCGTTGTGACGTCACAACGAGTGTAAAAACTCATGCCACAACGATTTTACACTGATGTCACAATGGCTAGTGCGCTGCTAGCGCCGAAAAATGCGTGTCACGACGGCTAGCATTCACCCTAAACCTTAAAAATTTTTCTGATTCCACAAAATCGAATTAAAGTTTATGCCCACTCCGGGAATCGAACCAGTGGCACAAAAACAAAAGACAAGCGCACAATCACTCGACCACGGACGCTATTGCAACTGTGTTGATAATCTTTATTTATAAAAATAAACCGTTTTTATGAAAACTTTCGACGCGTTTATCTACTCGAGTTTGGCTCAGCTACAGCCAATATTAAAATTTTAAATAATAACTTGAGTATGCTTTACAAGATGGTATAGGTCTTTTTTGAAAACTCGTATGTCATTTAGGAAGGGTTCCTGTAAGTTATCCTAGGAGTAAATAATCTAAAATCTATCAGACTTGTTCAAATTTCTGTGATCTATGATTAATTCCTATAGCCATACGACATGTGAGAAGACTGAACAGCTGATCCAGCGCCTACAATCAGTTTGATAAATTTGTTATGCATGTTTAGTTGCGTATGTTAGCAAGAATAAAAACTAGCTATTCTAGTCAATTTTTCAAATTTTAAATTTTTCTAAAAAATCATGCTAGCAAATAATGATTATCGAACTATAAATGCTTGCATCGGCAAATGTGCGAGTTGCGATAGTGACGTTAATAGAGGGGATGATGTATGCATCGATCAGGAAAAACGTTTATGTTTTATTTTGATATGTACAAGTTGACTCAAAAAATTATGATTTCCGTGATTTTTCGGAAAATTTTCTTAGAGAGGCATAAATTGATAAAACATCCATGTTCGAAAGCTCAATGTCCATTTCCTTATTTGGCTCTAAAAGAAATATAAATAACTAAATTGATTCTAAAAATACTTCCAATATTGTCCTCCAGGAAGCAACTCCTTAGTCCTGGCATGAAAAATAAACATTATGATCGGAAACGTGTCGTGGCAGATGCAATTCCGGTGCCTTATTAAATCAAGTAACCAAAATATTTTGGTGCATACATATCCTTTGATTCTTTGGTCTCTTTAAAATACCCCCTACATTTCTATAAATAAAAGAGGAAATGTATAGTTTTAATGAATAAATCGACGTAACAGGGAAGATTTTTGAGCATACAAATATCACGGCATAACATGGGAAGAAGTATAATCCATTCCGGAACAAATTTTACAGACTACAAATTAAAGCTTGACGTAAATTTGAACGTTACTATAAATATAGTTATGGTATAAATTCATCTTGAGATTAAGTTGGTTTCTTTCGGACACTAGCAGTTTTGTTGACGAAATTTCCAACAATTCTACTAGTTTATATGTCGCTCAATCCGGGTTATTACCTTTTGGATCTTGGAAATGTTTTTTATATCACTTTTAAATATACACTAGTGGACATAAATATAACCTCACCCCAGTATTTTCAGCTAAAATTGCAAAGTTTGAAGTGCCATATCTCGAGTAATTTACATCGAAGTTACATGAAATTTTTAAATAAATATTCCTTGCGATTAGATCTTTCAAAATATACTGGGTGTTACTGGGTCAAATGGGGGTTTTATGCCTTCAAATTTCAAATGAACTCTGTAAAAATAATTTACTAACAAACAAATTTGTTAGTAAATCATTTTCAAAAAGTTCATTTGAATTTTGAAGGCATAAAACCCCCCATTTGACCCAGTAACACCCNAGTTCATTTGAATTTTGAAGGCATAAAACCCCCATTTGACCCAGTAACACCCAGTATATTTTGAAAGATCTAATCGCAAGGAATATTTATTTAAAAATTTCATGTAAATTCGATGTAAATTACTCGAGATATGGCACTTCAAACTTTGCAATTTTAGCTGAAAATACTGGGATGAGGTTATATTTATGTCCACCAGTGTATTCAGGACAGATATCATATTGTTCTTGATCTTAAAAAGTGTTATGAAAACCAACGAGCAACGGTCAATTGGTGACATAAAATCTCTGTCAGTTGGTGACATAAATCTATGTCACTAACTGACAATTTCAGGTTGGTGACATAAAATTTCTACCAGGACTTAGGCCTAGGCCTAAGCTTAAGCCTAGGCCTAAGTCTAGGCCTAAGCCTAAGCCTTGGTAGAGATTTTATGTCACCAACTGATAATTACCCAAACCAACATCCTTGTGATTTAAGAAATTTTGAATTGATTATGTCTAATATAAATATTTGTTGTTTTTACCAGTTTTTTAATGAGTTAATATCCGTTTGGAGTAAGAAAAAACAAGGAAGTTTCATAAAAATTTTAGCCAAGCTTTTTCGGGATGTAAGCCGTTCTTAGTACGAAAGGAAATGTTTACTATTTAGATGGCCAATATCAGAAGGATATATAAACGCAAGGACACGCACCTTGTAATGTAGTTCCTAGGATAGTCTTCTATCGTCGTAGTTCCAAAATGCTATGAATGCTTCTCGGATCATAGGCGTCGTTAACAGTGTGTGGGGGTGGTGCGCCGATACTTACGGACGAATTTTTGTGGACCCGGCATTTGCAGACCCGACTTTTGTGGACCCGACACTGCGAACGAGCGAACATTTGCGGATTATATCGGGCTTTTTCAGCAATCCGCAAATGTTGGGTCCGTAAATGTCAGATCCGCAAAAGTTCATTCGCAAATGTCGGCGCGCCGTAGGGGTCAATCCGGACGATTCCCCCCCCCCCTATATTATCCGAAGACTTAGAAACCATAAAGCTCGCCTTACGATTGGCAGATCGAAGTCCGGTTGGACGATTTTTGCCTCGGAAACGAATACGTTAGGAAAAAAGTAGATCAGAAAGTCAACATATATTCTAGTTCAATCTAAGGCTCCCATCCTCCCTGGTACAAACAAATTCGCTATGATCTTGTGATCATGACAATAATGTCTCTAGAAAACTTATGTTTTTCAATCTTTTCGTGCATTTCTATTTATTTCAATAATCTTGCAAGGATTTCTTAAGATTTTTTAAAATTAATCTTTCTACCGTATACTTTTTTCCCGTAATCTAATCCTTTCCGTTTGNATTTCTATTTATTTCAATAATCTTGCAAGGATTTCTTAAGATTTTTTAAAATTAATCTTTCTACCGTATACTTTTTTCCCGTAATCTAATCCTTTCCGTTTGGCCAACATGTTGTCGGATTACTTTATAACCTTTATTCTTTAGCACATATATAGACCCACCTCTTAAATGTATAAACAAGGATCTGCGTTATAAACATACCAGTGTAAAATACGATTTTTCTATAAATTTACGAGAATTTTAGATCTAATTATATCTTTACTTCCTTATCCACCATGCTTGCCAATATTCTCTGCTGTGGTTCCCCGGATCTAAAACCGAAAAAGAAAAAGACCTCTTCATGGCAACCAAATGAGTATGAGCTCATGCTGATCAAGGGAACTTGGAGCGATGATACCGACGATTTGAACAATCTCGGAATGGATATTTATTATTACATTTTTGAGAATAATCAGCATGTCAAAGCGTTGTTCCCGAAGATTCATCACCATGGTGAAGGTTGGAGAGATTCCAAAGATGTCAAGATGCAAGGATACTTGTTTGCAACTGTAAGGGGTCAAATTTATTGGATGTTATCCAGATTTTTTAGACCTTGTCAAAAGTGATCGAAAACATCGAGAATACTGATCTGGTGAAGCCATTTTTGTATAAGATCGGAGCTAGACATGTTGCTTATGCGAAGAGAGGGTTTCGACCACAGTTTTGGGATAGTTTTACGGTAATTTTCATCAATTTCAATTTCGCCAATTTCAATCTAAAGTTGTCTGTTTTAGGATGCTATGGCATTGTGTATGACCAATCGCATCTTAACATCCATGAACTGTAATTTAGACAAAGTTCAAAAGAACGATGCTATTGCAACCTGGAAGAAATT